>JAPMOR010050868.1:12629-38770 GCA_026543865.1 Argiope aurantia | reverse complement strand
CTTTCAAATTTTTTGTGGGCAATTCCTCTTTAGATTTTTTCCGGACATCTAGCTTTCCAGCGAATCCAAAAATTACTTATCCTAAAATGTCGGATTTGTTCTCATCGGAAAATAAACTGGTGTGCAAAACTTAAGCAACAATGCAAATTTTAAGCAGGTAGCCATGAAATTGCAGAAAAAGAGTTCTTGCGATCAGTACAATGAACACGTAATTCAAGAGAAAGGTCATGCGTATGCAAATATCAGGAACAAAACGTCACAGGCGATGTTAGCGTACGCAAAACACGTGCGGAAGGCGCGCGCAGCTCAACACTACAATAAAAGGAAGGACGGAGACGCAATTAAAGACATTCGCTGCAAGTGCACGTGAGTTAATTCGTGAAATATGGCTAGCAGAAATCACCTGGACGATTTCGCTCGTGGAAGAATGATCGGAAAGCTGGAGGAGGGGCGTAGTGTGACCAGTGTAGCTGAAGAGTTCGGAATCAACAAAAGTGTCGTTTCGCGCGCTTGGAAAGCCTTCCAAACCACAGGTACAGCTGTGAGAAAGGTTGGTGGTGCCCGCCCCAGGAAAACAATTGCAGTGGATGACCGACATATCGTCCTGCAGGCGAAAAGAACCCAAAACCAGTCAGCAAGTGCCATTGCTCAGCAACTGTGTGCAGCAATGTGACAAGTGTCGCGTTTTACTGTGTCCAGACGCCTTCACAAAGGTGGCCTATTCGCCCGCCGTCCTGATCGCTGCATCCTTTTGACAGTTTCCCACCGGCGGCCCCGTTTAGAGAGGTGCAGGGAACACAAAAACTGGACATCTCATCAATGGAGTCGTGTCCTCTTTACAGATGAGAGTCGTTTTAGTGCCGCAAGCGATTCTTAACGCCAGTTGATTTGAAGAGAGGTCGGGACACGGTTTCATCCCAGTAACATCACGGAAAGAGACCGTTTCGGTGGTCCTGGAGTTGTCGTCTGGGGAGGCATTATGATGAACGGGCGGACTGAGCTCCACGTTTTCGACAGAGGTTCTGTAACTGGAAATCGCTATTGACAGGAGGTGATCCTTCCCCATGTGCGTCTGTTCCGAGGTGCCATTGGATCAGACTTCGTTTTTATGGATGACAATGCACGGCCACACAGGACTCATGCTGTTGAGGAGCTCCTGGAAAGTGAAGATATCACTCGAATGGATTGGCCGGCGTGCTCCCCTGATTTAAATCATAGAACATGTGTAGGATGCTTTGGGGAGACGCCTTGCGGCACGATTACATCCTCCTGGGAACACCTGACAACTTAAACAGAGGCTGATTGAGGAATGGGCACTCTTACCTCAAGAACTGTTGGAAAATCTGGTGCTGAGCATGGGGAGACGGTGCGAAGCAACCATTGCAGTAAGGGGAGGGCATATCCCATACTAAGAAACATCTGCTTGCTGTTCCTCCTCTTGGACAGACAATCATGTGTAACGATACTGTGAGTTCAATAAAGCCTTTTTTTTGTTTGATTCCATACTGTATGCATTGTATTCATTTCTGCGCAACTATGCTTTAGTCATTCTTTCAGAACAAAATGCTGTATCTCATTTCTGAATTTCATGTCTCTCAGATGATTTCTCGTGAAGTTATGGCAAAAAAATACCTGTGGCTTAAGTTTTGCACACCAGTGTAGATATGTTTTCTATAAGAAAAATCTTTGTTGTTTGTTTCCATGGTCCTTTGCGATTTCAAATCTTATTGTCTAATATCGCTTACTTATGAAAGACTTTTGTCTTGCTTTCTTCAATTGAGCAAATTTCCTTCTTCCTTATGGAGCACATTTCTTAGTATTGTTGAGGTGGCTTTTTGTTCCTAATTCCTTTTCAGCAATCATAACTTGCTTTTTTGTTATAAGTAACGGATTTACGTTGACTTTTCTAATTAAAATGGCTCATCTGCTTCGGTGAAAATCTTATATTATACATGGTTATTGGTTTTAAAGAGTTTTTTGATACCATGAACGTTGAATGAATTCTGTCGACGACAAGGACATTCGCACAGGCGACGACAGACTTCTCGCGCAGACTATTCGTCTTCAGCATGCTTAATAGCCAATTTTCTTAGCTCAATACTCGTTTGGCCCCTTTGTCTTGACATTGTAATTAAAAATTTTTTTACTTCAGTATTAAATGAAAATGATGCAATTTGGAAATATTTTCATCCAGAGCGATTTATTGGCGCTGAATTATGAGAAGTCCGATTTTGGCTTACGGGTTATATTCCACGAATTTTACTTTTATGTACAAATTGTTGCTTATAATTTATGAATTGGCATATTGATTTTCGTTCTTAGCTATATAATAAATACACTGTTAAAAGAATTGCTCTTTTTTTTTAAATTTATTTTAGTTAAATAATTTGGCAGAACAATTTTTTCTTCTTCTTTTGACGCCTGTATTTGGCTTGTGGCGACTTACTTAATTCATTTATTCTCTAAATTTCCTGATATTGTGGCATCACTGATTTATTTACCTTGCAAACTACATAGCTATTAAACAGAAATCATCTTTAGCATTCACCAATGGGATAAAGTCATGCGATTAAATATCTAATGAGACAATGAAGACGCTTTGTATCTCCGGGCAACTATGTAATCTTTGAAACTAGAGAAATAATTCCACATAAACTTGTGGACCTTGAGTAATGCTTTTCGTGATGTTACCGGTCAACAGTTATGAATGTTGATCTTTGGCGTAAATCTAGCATTTTTATTGAATTTAACGTAAAAATTTGTATTTTGGATAGTTTTTGTCCCTCCGATTAAACTAAAATTTGATGCTGAATTACTATTGCATTCATATATCCAATTTCGTTGATTTAAATAATTGCGTTTATTATTACATTAATATGCAAGAGAAAGTATAGACTTACATTTTAGATATTAAACCTGTGGACAACATTTTATTTTTCTTGCTTTTATTTTATTTTTATTTTATTTTTTCATTTTTAGTTATCGAGTTTACTTGTATTCGAACAACCGGAGACAATTTTCCTTTGAATGGAATTTGTTCAAAATTTTAAATGTTCGTTCGTTTTAAATAGGATTTATTCAAATTTTTAATTGATTCAAATGGCTCAGCTTTGTAAAACAGAAGAAACCGAAAATAATTCTTCTAAAGCTTTATCACATACTTCCAAATAAAGGCACTATATCTTTTTCCCTTTCCGTCCCCGTATAAAAATTTCAGGCCTTGAACTTAAGATTGCTCAGTGTTTCGCCAATGAATGTTTTGTGACTCGTAATGTAGTGATAAAAAAGCTTTTTTGTTTCGACGGCACCGAAATCTCGCATATCGGCAACTTTTGATACTATTGTTAGCGAATAAAACTTATCTACCGTGTCTTCCATAGCCTATATATGAAATAAAGTTCCATCTCTTTAATTAATTTTATCTTTAGACGCATCCAAACAATGAAATTTTTTCCATGAAGGCAAGAAATACACATACAAATACAACCGCCGTGTGAATAAAGAATAGCATTAGTAAAAATTAACAGTACAGATGTAGACAACGATACACTACTTAAATAACAGCACTTTAGCGCTCGGCGCATAGTTTACAATGTCAATAAGCGAGATTTGTTATTCATTTCGTATTAACGCTCTGCCTTTTCGAAGTTCCTGACACGGTACGAAGTATTTTAGAATATCCTAACTTTGACCCCACCAAAGAAAAAACCCAAATCTTATATTTTTTATAACCTTCAATTTTGTTGCCACAGTCGCAAATCCATTGCTAAGTCATCAAATGGTTGCCAAGTTAGTCATCAAAATCAAGGATCCTTGATATGGCATCCATTCATCATTTCATTATGAATATCTTTTCGTTAATGAGATTAATGTTTTTGAAAAGCAATATTGCAGATTCGCATCAATATGTAAAGCACACTTGATTCAAAATGGTAAACGCATGTTGCTAGCCCGGAAATAATGTATCTATTCGAAAAAGTGATGCTTTCTTAATACAATGCTGAGCTAAAAATTCTAAATTTAAGATTCATATTCAATTAATTATATTATCTTCGTATATATTTCCTGTTTCCTAATAATATATACATTTCTTAATCTTGATCGCTTACTCTTCTTACATATAGCTTCAATTATTTATCGACCGGGGTCGATAAATCTAACTCACACTTCTAGCCCTTCTACTTAAAGAATCAATGAGATTTTTATTCTCAAATTATATCATAGCAATGCAAATATTTATTATGATTCTACTTCAGATATCTCTCAAATTAACATTTCAATACGATTTTAACAATCTTCAACATCGTTGTAGCCATTTGAAATTTTTAAAGATAAATGAAATTTGAAGTAATTTGATGGAGCAATGTGATGGAACAAAATGAGAAATCTGGAGCGATATGGTGAGCAATATAAGTCTGGAGCGATATGTTGAAGCGATATGATGTCTACAGCGATATGTTGAAGCGATATGATGTCTACAGCAATATGTTGAAGCGATATGATAAATATGGAGAAATATGATGTCAAAACGGTTCTTAGATCAATAACTCACATATCAAATAATCCATTGTTTCTGCTTAATTAGTTGTGATTTGAGAAACACAAAGTTAAAAATGAAAGCAAAGCTGCATTTGAAAGATAAATGGATAGTTTCGGAAGTGAAAGGGCATAGTATTTCTTTTTCTAGAGCAAAAGACTTTGGTATTCGGTCACTTTGTTTCACAATTGAAAAAATGTGAAAGCCATTTCAAGTTCTCACTCTGTGTCGTAAAAGAGTCCTCAAATGGAAACACACACAGAAGTAATTTCTTAATTCGGTCTTTACAAGCAGAGGCCCTCTCTCAAATAAAATTTAGAAAGGAAAATTAGATTTTTTGTTTCCGTTTTGTCTCACTCAGAGTTCTCGGATACAGCCTTCTTCATGACAAATACAGTAGAAAATTTCATTTACCCGGATAACAATTTGTTCTTTGTACAATTTTCTGATGTACACGATATTTGTTTTCTAATTAAGCACAATCCTAAAGCAGAGGTAATTAAGACAGTTCACTAAATAAGTTAAACTCGGTTTTTCCTCTAATTTGTAGGCACTTCTAAATTGAACTTGTGATTTACGACAAGCTTTAGAACTATAGGGTTGGGAATAAGGTATATTTACAACTGATTAAGTCTGAAGAGTCAAAGCAAACATTGGTGTTGGGAGAAATTAAGTCCCAATGGAAAGGCATCTTGCTTTTCATCGTCGAACTGATTGCTTTCTGAACGAGAAATGGTTGATTACATGGTTGTCGAATTGGATTCCAAAGATTGTTTCTTTCCTTTGTTGATTACATAATAAGAAAGTGAGAAGTTTTATAAAACTGGGATTTTTCACAGTTTGACAAAAGTTTAAATATTTGACATATTAAATAAAATATTTTCACTAAAAGTAGTAGTATCTCTGATAGAGAACGTCGAAGATATCGCAAAGATTTCATGAAATGTATACTATATTGGTTTTCTTGTAATTGGGTAAGAAATTCTAATATTGATGGTAAAATTTAAGATTTAATTGATAAAGAATAAACAAATAATGTTACATGGCTCAGTATAATTCCATATAATTTATCAATATGGTCTTATGAATCCAAGATTCACTGCTTATATTTGGTTTACACATGTTCAACAAATAAAGACATTACTTATTTTAGGGGGGGGGGGTTCAAAAAATTCTCCAATGCATAAATAATCAAATTTCTCAAAATTAAAATATTTTTTATTAGATTTAATTACAACATATTTTGAGAATTTTTTTAAATGGTCACATGCATTTACTCATTAGAAATTATAAATTAATAAAATTTTTCTTTACCAATCTTTTAACTGACAGATACACGGTTTACAATAGCTAGATGATGTTATGTATGAGAAATGATTCTTTTTTTTGTATGTGTATTTTTTGTATGTTTTGTATATTTGGTTTGCATACATGTATTTTGAAAACATGTATACAAACCAAATAACATTTAACGAATTCGACCTAATTTTGCGTCCACATAAGCTTCTTATATAGTGAGATATCTCGCCATTACCAGAAGGATACAATGCTTTAATGTATCAAACTCCTCGCCATTGTTACCTCGGCAAATGTTGAAGCCATTAAAAATATCACCATCTTGGAACCAAATGAAAACATATGACCTAAATTACGTATTTTTATGACTTCAGAATGCATTTATTCCAAATGCAAAAAAGAAAAATATATATATATATATATCTAACTACAACTTTCATAGTGTTTGCATAACAAATAGCATTATCGACGAAACTAACGAAATGGGGAAGAATCTAATCTGTTACCTCTGGTCGCTCTATCACAGTGCATAATTTATGAATCTATAGTTTCAAAAGATGCTATTCCAAAAAGGTGTCAATAGTTAAACTTTGAAAGAATATACACTCAAGAGCCAAAACATTATGACCACCTGTCAATAACGAGGTGGCCCACCTTTGGCGCGCAACACAGCTTTAACCCGCCTTGGCATGGATGCCACAAGTCCTTGGTAGATGGACGGAGACAGATTGTACCAAATGTTTAAGCAACGGTCACGCAAATCCGAGATATTGCGAATTGGTAATCTTTGAACTCTGAGCTGCCGACCCATGTCATCCCAAAGGTGTTCCAGGACATTAACTGGAATTCAGCATCATGATCCTCGAACCACTCCAACACAATTTTAGCTTTGTGACACGGGGCGTTGTCCTGTTGGAACATTCCATTTCCAGCTGGAAAAACAGAGGCCATGTAAGGGTGCAACTGGTCCGCAGTGATGTTCAGATACCCTGTAGCCTTCATGGTATGCTCTACCACAACCACGGGTCCCAGAGACGCTCAAGAGAACGCCCCCCAAAGCATAATACCGCCGCCACCGGACTGTGTATGACCTATTGTACATTGAGGGAGCAACTGTTCGCCTGGAAGACAGCGTATCCTGACACGGCCATCGGCGTGATGCATGACAAACCGTGATTCATCTTACCAGGCAACTCTCCCACTGATACATGGACCAGTCGCGATGTTCCCGGGTCCAGCGCAGGCGCAGTTGGCGATGACGCTTGGTCAGCAAAGGCACACGAGTGGGACGTTCGCTGCGTAGCCCCATATCCAACAGTGTTCGCTGAACAGTGTGCTCCGATACTATTCTATTTGGCCCTGCATTGTATTGGGCTGTCAGCTGAGCCACTGTCTGGCTCCGGTTTTGCTTCACCATGCGAGACAGTCTCCGACGACCTTTTTCTTTGATAGCGTGTGGACGTCCAACACGCTATCAAACGCTACCGTCGTCTACTGCTGCTTTCACCGTCATTCATCCATTTTGCGTAAGTACTAACAACTATAGGTCGCGAACAACCGACGAGTCGTGCAGTTTCGGAAATACTTATTCCGAGCCTTCGAGCCATTACAATCGGTCCTCTATCAAAGTCGCTTAGATCCGCAGCCTTTCCCATCACACACAGGAGTAAGTGAAAGAATGATTCTTCAGACTAGATGACTACGATTAACGGAGTACCCGCCCGAGATGGGCTACCTACAACTTAGCGATGTTGATTCGTCCCTTGCTTCCACTGACCTCAACTGTTGTTGCTCAGATGGTATATGAATGATTCTTCAGACTCTCCAGCAGCAGTTAAATACCACTTCCACCTGATCACGTGCCTTTAATCCTGCCGAGTTAATTGAAAAATGTAGGGGTGGTCATAATGTTTTAGCTCTTGAGTGTATATTTCATCGCAGATGTAGATATGTAAAATGAAAATATACATCCTTATTGCTATATTATTCTTAAAATTTCCATATTTGTATTGTCTGGTAGTAAATAATCGATCTGATAAATGTTCCCTAATGTGATGCTTGTAGAGAATTTCACATTTACTATCTAATATAATATATTTGCTTTCAGTATAAATTGAAAATTGTTGGCCTGTAATACTATATTTGTAAACAATTTATTGTTCCATTTGCCCAAAATAATTAAAGTTTTTAAAATATTCTCTGACACGGAAGAAAAATAATTTTTTCACTTCGTTCATAGACTTTCAAAATAAAAGATTATTATCTGTTCGAAGAGGTAAATTTAATGTTGCACGAAATCCAATTTTGAAAATAATCAGTACAACGATGATTATTTTCCGAAAATAATCGATTCCTTTGAGCGAACTTCTCTGTCAAAATGGAATTTTCGCTATTAACAATGTATTGAGTGAGTGCATGAACGTGAGGTAGAAAGAAGAAAAAGTATTAATGGAGAGGATTTGAAGATGTGTAAACAAGTGTGTAATAAAGACTTTACTTTTAAATTTTGGAAAATAATATTATCTCTATATACTTATTTCTTAATATATTTTTCCATGATCAAAATTAAATTCTATATTTCACACTTAGAGACTCATCTGATCTTTAAGAAATGTATGTAAAATTCTGATATATTATAAAAGTGAAATTATCGATTTTCTTAACGAACTCTTCTGCAAAATGAAATTTTCTCTATTAACAATGTATTGAGGGAGTGCATAAAAAAGAAATAACAAAAACACTAATGTAAAGGTTTTATTCTTTATACTTTGAAAAAATAACATTTCCCTTAAAATACTTCTCAATTATCAAAAGCAATTTCTAAATCTCATAATTTACTCTCTAGAAAACTCGTATGATTTTTCAGAAATGTATGTAATTTTAAAAGTAAAATTCTTATCTTACTAATAAGAAAATCATGCTTTTGAAATATTTAGCACGAAATGTTTTCCCAACAGAACTTGGGAATAAAACCTCCTAAAAAATATTTTTCTTGGATCTCTCTTTGAAACTGAAAATATAGGAATTTTTCTTCTGTGTGCCTCATATGAATGCATTTTTCAAGATATTTTTTCGAATCGTCAGTGAATGTCAATAGTATACATTTCTCGTTTTTTTTTTTTCTTCTTCAAATGGAAATTAGGTAAGCTAAGGCTTTGCGGATAAATTTCATATCGTATTTTTTTTCCAGTTCTAAAAGTATTAATGCAGAGTTTTAGCAATATAATTTTCAAGAAAAACTGGAATTACATTTATAGAAAAATTGGAAAAGTATCAGCGAATCTTGTGCAACCAGAAAATGAAACAAAAATTTCATCGAAAATGTAAGAGATATTTTGATTTTTTGTATATCGTGTGTAAAGATCTAGAAGTACATTTTTTCAAACGAATGGAATAAAATACTATAATTCTTTCTAGATAGACATACATTTGATAAATTATTTTTGGTTTTAATTTGCATATTTTTCTTATTCTTTTGCAGTTAAACCTTGATCATAGTTTTTTTCCCATGACTAAGTAGTGTAATGATTAGAGGGCAAGAGGATACAAATGTCACGCACATTATTCTCATAGACCGCCGTAGGGACAAACCTTTAGAGCATTTCCTTGATTTGTTTTAATGAAATATGAAGAAATGGCAAAAAAAATGAAATTCCCATTACAGTAATATTTTTTAAAGCACTAACTCCGATTGAGGGGCGAAAAAATTATATTTTGAGTTGGGCGTGCGTCACCTTCGCTATGCCACTTCAGGAATTTATTCGTTTTTATTATTTTTAGACATGTAAATATGTTCTTTCAACTTTATTTTTTGGTTATTTTCGGTTTTAATATTGTAGATATCTCTATTGTTTTTTATTATCTGTTCTGTTCATACTTTTTCTTTTGTTTTTCTATGGTAGATTGCTAAGCTATGTAATATATTTAAAATCATAATACGCAGTAAGTGTTTGTTACATTCCCTACGCCACTGTCATGATTTTTCTTTGTCTTTTCTGTAATGTTTTAGTTAATGTCTTTCTGTAATGTTTTAGTTATTTTTAGATGTGTTTTTATACTTTCTCAGATTTATCTTTTCGTTATTTTCGGCTTTATATTGCATATTTTTGGCGTTCTGTTTTTATTGCCTACTCGCGCTCAAAGATAAGGTAAAGATGGTCAGTAAAGTAAGGTCGAGCTCAAAGGCTTAAATTGATAAGATGTTAATAAATCAGTTAATTTAGGTAAAATGTTTAACATATATTGCTTTCCCCAAACTCGCTCAAAATGTTTTTATAGGGCCTAGAGCTTTAGGTGCCAAATTTGACCCATCTTAGTAAGCATCCGAAACACAAATTCGATTTTAAGATATTATTAAACGGATGCCACGGATTTATCATCAAGGGTGGCGCAATAGATTTAGTAAAATTATTAAATGCACGCCTAAGGTTAAATATTTAATAACTATTTTATATCAATGACATGCAAGGAAGTATGTCAAAATTTTTAAGGAGACAATTACCACTTATTCTATGATGGTTCTATACGTATTCATCATTGCCTTTACACAAATGTAAATTTAATTTTTAAAAAAATATTAAAATCCCATTCCTTTATGTTATATGTATTCATAACCGCTTTACATCAACTGTCGAAATGTTTTCTTAGAGAATTTATGAAATTTCATCAAATGGAATTTATTTCTATGTGAATATCCCATGTAGAATCAGCGACCAAAGCTGAATTTCATGGGGTATTTTTAAAGTATTGTCAATAATTTATGGGGAAATAAAATCCTGACCACAGCTGGTCGCCGCAGGATCTCTAAACGGACCAAAAGGCCTACAGTAATCGGTTCATTAAGCTTTTTGATAGGACTTGGGTCTGTCAAAAACACTTCTCTTCGGGGAATTAGCTTCAAATAATCTGGATGTGGGATTTTTTCGCTGCCTTCTATTTCACAATCGCACTGTTTATCTTTGAAATGGGTTTTGGGAAATATCCTGCATATGTCACTTGGAGTCGAGGAGTCTGTGGTAGGGTGCTGAGGTTCGTTTATAAAGCATTTGGTGTTCATTATTGTTATTAATTTATTTATTTCAATGCAATGAATCTTCAATAAGAGAATGCATGCAGAATGAAAATCCCCTAAATTAAGATGTTGAATTTTCTGTTTTGATTAACATATTCTTCATCCATAATAAATCTAGACACTAATTAAAAATTTTTAATTAAAAAGATCAATAAAATAAAAGATAGCTCTGAACTGCTTTCAAACTTTAAACGAAAAAAAAACTTGTATAAAAATGTATATAAATTATCCTTAGGAATACCTTAATTAATCCTTATACTTTAACTACCTTATTAAACCTTAAGAATTAAGATTCCTTTCAAAATGTTTTTGTTTAAAAAAACTAAGATAAACAATTCCTTTGACGTAGCCTAAATGTTATAAATATAACTGGGTGTGTCCTCTAATATTTAAATGTCAGTGGCTTCGTTTTGCACAAACGATATATGCAACAGATGATAAATTTTATAGATTACTTAATTTTGTACAGGATTGTTAAACTTCTCCTATAAACAGCATCATACAACGCGAACAGATTGCAGCTAAATTTGGTCTATAGACTATACACGAGATGCGCTCACAGAATTTCGGAAATTTTTTTTTTCCAAAATGTCCACCATGTGGCGTCTTCTCCGAAAAAACATCAAATTTAACATGATAAACGACCAAAACGGAATACAGAAACAATATTAACAATCCACAACAAGAACAATGAGTAATACAGTGTAAAACCGGTAATAGTTGTCATTCTAGGAAAAACAATGTCGAGATTTGCATGCTTGCGAAGAGAGGAAGCTTTATGCAAAATAGGTTAAGGTAAGAAACGTTTGCAGTCACTGTCATGTTTTACGCCGATGTTTCTGGCTGTAATGATGACGGTATCTTGTTGCGACGTTGAATGATTTAAAGAACTCCATAATGCTTCATGTGCGAAGCATCACAACTGATCAGTTACGGTCTGCTTTTGAACACACTGTCCATCGACTTGAGATTTTGCAGGTGAATGAGGGTGGTCACATGGAGTACCTTTCCCTTCAACATCCTGGACACGATTAACTGCTCCTCTTGTGCTATTTCGTCCTAATCTGTTCTTGTTTCTATAAACTGAACTGTTTTTCACAAACAGCGTACTGTTGTTTTTCCTTACCTTTATTTATTATGGTTCGATGGCAAGGTGTTCAGAAACTAGTCAATAAATGTTAATATTATTTCGGTATTCCGTTTTGGTCGTTTATTGTGTTATAATTAATGTTTTCTGGAAAAGGTGCGCCCTGGTAGACAGTTTGGATCTAAAAATTTTTTTTCCGAAATTCCGTGAGCACATCTCGTGTATAGACTATACATCAAATTTTGTTGTAATCCGTTCACCCGTTTGCGTTGTGTGATGCTGTTTATAGGGGAAGTTTAATTATAACCGCCCGGTACTTCATGGACTATCTAAGTATTGGATTTCGTGTACTATCATTATGTTGGGCATGGTGAACTTTCTTTGTGTTGAATTTTATGAGCTATTTTTATTTTGGTGGAACATAAATGTATTGGACTTTTTGGACTATATTTTATGTTAGATTTGATGGACTATGACAACTTTTAACTGTCATATTCTTTAATAAATTCACTATAATGCGTTGTTATGTAGTAAATTTTTTTCTTCCATTTTCAAGATGGGAACTTTTTATGTTCAAAAATAGTTTTTATGAATTAAACAAAATTTAATTTTTTAAAATTTATTTACAAAATGCTACATTTGAAATTTAAAGTATCTAAAAAAATTTAAATAATCTAATACTTAGAGTAAGAATTTTTTCATTTATTTTTTACAACAAAAGCAATTTATTGTGATGAAAAGATTATCGTAGGTACATGAGACGAATTATACGTTTTTGTACTTTACCAACAGTAACAGAATAAATACTATATGATATTTGTATTTAAACTGCTATCACGAAGTTGTAAAGAGCTACGCCGTTAATTTAAACAACAAATTTATTAGAAAGAAACAACTCGCAACAGCAGGAAACTAAGAGCTTACCCATTACTGATTGGACTAGGCTTTTATACATATATGCAATGTTTGAGAACATCCAATTTGGATATTTAAGAAAGATATAGAACCTTTCATATCTTAAATAAATAATAGATAATAATTTAAATAAATGAATTCTTGTCTTTTGATAATACCCTGTTAATCAGACTTGCAACACGGACCAACTAATTTTAAACGAATTGCTCTGCCGATTGAACCATGGCGATTAATTCTTATTCTGGTTTATGCTGCTTTATTTATACAGAAAATCTAAAGCTGTACAAAGAGAGATATGCTTAAATATTCTCTATGTATCCAGTTATTCAAATATTTGGCAGACGATATTTTGAAATGTGAGGTTCCTTAAACCAATAAATTTGTTTTAGGAAAAATACTCAATACTCTGAGGTAATCTTTTTATAAAAATATGAACATTTAAAAATGGTCAGTTCATTTCAAAATGGGAAGGCAATATCTAAGTTCTTTTTCTCACCTCAAAAGAGCTATTAAGTCTAAAGAAATATACCCCAGCAATTTCTTAATTCGCTATTCTCAAACAGAAATCCTCTCACAAATGGAATCTCAACAAGGAAGATTAGTTTTCTTATTTGTGTTTTATCGCGCACTGATTCGGGATGAACCAGTATTTCCACTTGATGGAAACAAAGGAGAATTTAATTTATACGAATAACTGGCACACGGCACAATTTTCTGGTATAAATGGCATTAGCTGACTAATTAAACATGGACTCGAAGGCGAGATGATTAGAGCAGTTTCTTAAAGAAATTAAATTCTGTTTTCCCTTTAATTTTCGGCCACTCCTCAAATGAACTTGTAGCTCAAAACCAACTTTAGAACCACATGATTTAGAATAGAATGCATTTGCAATTGTTTAAAAGAAGAACCAATCCAAACATTGTAACTGTTTGAAATTAAGTCCCGGTGGAAAGATCTCTTGTTTGTAATAAAGAACTGATTGCTTTCCTGGGATGGAAATGGCTAGCTTTATGGTTTTCGAATAGGATTCTAGGCTTTTTGAATCAGGACTGCTTTTGTCCTCGGCGGTTTCGATACAAAGAATTGAAAAATTAGGTAAGTCAGAGTATGTCAAAGATATGGCAGAGTATATTTCATTTTTTGATCCCAAAATTGAAAGCGTAAATTATATAAATTTTCACAAGATGAAATTTTTGAGAGTATCCTTGTAAAAAATTGTAGTCCGTTTAGTTTGTATTTCCAAGCCATTGTCGAGAGTGTAAGTTTCGACATGAAAAAAGCAGAAACAAAGTTCTTGCAAACTAACTTGCTCATAAAAGTGGCAAATAATTAAATGAAAGATTCTTATAAAATATATAGACAAAGCAGAGACTAATAATAATGGTAGTAAGATGTACGATGCTGGTTACGCCATGATTTTAATCAGCTTTACCTTTTTTGTTCCTTTATTGCTTTAAAATGCTCCTTTTAGAATGTTCCTCTTTTGTTTTAAAAGCAAAATGAAACATCAAAGTTTTGGAATACAGATATATAAGAATCATGGATATAAAAAAACGTTCTTTAAAAGTTTTAATGCATTTCAAGAATATATAGTTGCTTTTAAAATGCATAGAATATTATAAAAATCATTAATGCAATTATTTACATTCATCATTTAAGACAAACACACTATTACATGCAAGAAATAATCAAATTTAAGCATTATTGGTAGATAATTGCTGTTTTTTTTAACATACATGAAATTTTTAAAAAATATATAGAAGATTATCCCCAGAGGTCATAATTTCGTCTCTTGTATAAATTATAATACAGGAAAGAAGAAAATATTTAATCTTGGCTAGATTGCATTTATTTACACTAGAATACCTTTGGTGATCAGTTGTTCACATGTTATAGACATAGTATTAACTTAGTAACGTCAACTAACTTTGATGGATACAGCTTATCACAAAAAAAGAAAATAATATTTGAAATTATATTTGCACAATATGTGTAATGTATTCTGATTCGTTAGTTAGACACGAAATTGGCAGAATTACGAGTCAGGAAATTGGCGAACCGGTCTAGTTAATGACATTGTCTATATTATTTTATCCTTGAAATGTGAAGAATTTAGATCACATGCGACCAGTAATGATTAATCTATGGGTAGAGAAATAATTTTTTTTGGCAAAATAATGCAATAATTAGGACCGAATGATACCTTGTGTCAAGTGCAGAATGCACAGTGAAGTAATGTTTTTGAGATTTCTTTAGAAAATAATGAATGGTAAGATTTATATTGATTATACACATAGGTGTTATGAGTTTTTATGTGAAACAACAAATAAACAAAAAAAGGGAAAAACGAACCGAGGTTGAAGCTTGGAACTTGGTATTAGCATTGTAAGATCAAGTCTATTTTGAGACTTGATCTGAAGCAAAAATAAATAGTTAATTGAAAAAAAAAACACTTTTAACATATATTTTATAAGAATAAATATTCTAGTAGAAAAAAGGGGCTCATGAGGGTAACGTTCACTTCGCCCATAAAATTTCAATTTCGATTCCCGAAAGGTTAAATATTTCTTAGCATATTAACAAGTAAACACGTTCTTCAGCTTTTTAAAAAAGCAAATAATGTTATGCAAAAAAATTTAAGCAAATAAAGACCCTGTTACTTGTAGCAAATAAATAAATGTTACATCAGTTCCTCAAATAACTTTAAAAAATAATTATCATAAGAATTTTTTTTTAATAAGTCGAAAAATTCTTTTCAAATCGATTTCAAAATGAAGGTTGTTTAAAATTGATTGAATAAAATGAGTAAAATTGTTTTTACTTTCTATTTAAAAGTAAAATTTTTAAAAAAAACTAAAAAAAACAACAAAAAAAAACTATTAAAGATTTTTACTTTCTGTTTAAAAGTAAAAGTATTATTTTCGAAATATTCTATTCTGAAAAAAATTAATCTGATTAGAATCTTTGATTTTATCTTTTGAAAAAAATATTCTTTTATCTATCTGAAAAAAATATGCAGAAAGAGAAATTCTATAATACATAAAGAATAATACATGAAAATTCTATCAATTCTAATTATTCCGAATCTTAAATTATAAAAATTATTATTTAAAAAATTTCTAAAGAAGTATTTTTATCTTGTATTTAAATCTTAGAAAAAATTAAAAACTTTTCTAAAAATATTTCTGAGTAATAAGCAACAATTTTAAATATTCCAATTTAAACAAGCCAATTTTAATAAAATTTTATTAAAGCCTCATAAAACAGGTTTTTATTTTTGTAATAAAGAATTTTTTATTTCCAAAATTATTGACTGAAAGTATTTCAAAAAACATATTTCTCAATTTTTCCTTAATTTTATTTTGCTTATTTTATAGAAACGGAAAAGATAGAAGCGATTATTAAAAACTGATAGATCACACGATATGAATTCCTAAAATACATTTTTGAGGATTCTTTTTGCAAGCACGAATGAATATGAATAGCTTACATTTCGTTTTTTCGAAATAGAAGTTATACAAATATTCCTATATGGAGAAATTTATACGGCTTCTTCCGTTTGAATCTAAGAGGAGACAACATTCAGAGACAAAAATGAGGGTTTTCTGGGCCATAATGCTTTGAAAGTTCTTGAAAACCGTTTTTATAGAAAAGTAAGAAAAGAATTTCGGCATCATATGAACAAGATAGAATCTTCATAGAAAATATAACAGATTCTTTCATTTTTCTTTATTTTTGCCTTTTACCGGAGGTCTATATATACAGTTTCTCATTAAAATGTTGGGAAGCCTTATATTACTTCGTAGACAGATAGTCGTTTGACAGGTTAGTTTCTGCTTTACATCGCATATGTTTCTTTCTTTTTTTTACCACCAAGTCTTGAGCATAGTTTCATTTCTTTGTGTCGTGGCTTATCTTTATTATCTGGCATTTATTTTTATTAGTATTTAGTTACTTTTATAACAGACTTTATTTTTCAGTGTTGTATAAAAAATGGATTCATTGTAATGTGTATATGGCGAAAGAGTTCATTAGGTTCAATAACAATGACTTTTATAGAACAGAAAATCACGAGACCTATACAACATTTACAATAAATAGAAGCACACTTGTGGTCATCTTAACAAACCGATCCACAACCTCGGACGAATGAGATGGATTAATGTTATGGTAACCAAGATGTCCAAAGTCAAAATTAGAAATCTTGTACGGTTCCTGCAAGACAACGAAGAATTGATCTCCCCAGACCCAGGTCGTGAATAAATTTTCGTCTCGTACCTCAATCAAGCCCTTCTTCAAGAAATATTAACTTCAACAGAGTTCTTTAACTCATACTCTCCACCGAACACTCCTTTTTATCATCGTTGTATTGTATATAGTTATTTTTTGTGTATCGTATGTAAATTTTAATTTTTTTTCTTCTTAATAAATCGTTTCACGTATATCCTTTCAACCGACAGGAAATTTTAGAGATTCCAAGTTCGGGGATAATCTCTGACGAAAGAAAGATAGTACAATAGTAGTTACTCAGTAATAAACAACAGCAACAGTACAAAGAGACTAAACAGAATTCAGCAGGTAAAGAGACTTCACACAACTATTCATGTCTCTCAAACGTGTACTGTTCTCCACTGTTTCCTCGCTTAAGCTGTATTCAACTGCCAACTCAATAGTCAATAATTGCTATAGGATGATTAATCGAAACTGACTAATCGCTGGATAGGCTGGCTACTCAGTATAACCAGATACTTGAGATAATAATAATCATATACAGCTAAGATACTTGATTCCAAGACTCGGCACTAATCCTCAATACACTAATCTCGTGAGCTCCGCTAAATTGACTTAACGTTTGCGCTTTACTCGTCTGATTCCAGTTTAACTATTCAACTGCCAACTACCATACGATTTGACGCTTCTACTAGGTACACAACTCAATACTAGACTCCAAGACTCAGTGCACGGCTCAGTTCTTAATTCACTAATTGCTTGTTCACAACTCGCTGCGCTGGATTGATCCAACTGATTCCTCTCTGACTATTTATACTACTCAACACACATACTGGAGCTCGGTTTGCCGCCTTTTTATAATTTTCGAGGGAGATCACAGAAACAAACATCCAAAATGATCGGCAAAATTTGCATCCTAATGATCTTATCGCCAAAATTCTTAATTATTATGGAAAATCATCCATCTTTTCGCCAAATTCATCTCTAAGTCGTTAAATAGTTACTAAGTTTCTCGCCTAACTCAATAGCTGTTTAGTATTATCTGAGCTATCCATAAAATTGTCTTTCGTATAGTGGAACTGTTTTTGGAAGTAGTATTGCAGATTTGTAACAATACATTAGAATTTCTGTTTTTGAAGTTTTGATGCCTATGATTTTTGAGTTCCAATTATTTGCTTCTGAATGGTCTAATAGACCTCAGTCTTAGTATTCCGATATTATCCAAACTCTAGAGAATGATATTAAAATTTGGTCCTCAGAATAACTTCAAACCTTCAGATCCCCGTCATGACGTAGGTCTTAAATTGTATGCTTATAAATGATGTAGGAAAAGATTTCAGCAATGAAGATAACTGTACAAAGGTTTTTTTTTAATGAGAGATGATATTGAAATAATTCATTTGATGAATGCTAAAATAAAAAAGAAAGTGAACACTTTTCATGTAAAATTGATTGTTATAGGGAAAAAATCCTTCTAAAGGGTCATTTGTTGAAGTTAAATCCGCATTTTCATATAATAAACAATGAATGGTGACTATTTTCTATACATTATTTATTATGACTATGAAAAATTCAAACATTTTAAAGAAATATTAATCGGTATATCCTATTATGAATACAAATAAGATTTTTACAAGATTTTACAAAAAAGATACTGCAAGAAAATTAATTATCCCCATTAAGAAAATAAGTAGAAAATTCAAGAATTATGCATGATATTAGATATCACATATTTAGGAAATGAGGTCTTGTTCCAGAAGGGGTTGATCAATCAGAAAGAAATCATAGAAGCACAGGAATACAGGCAATATTAATTCATCAAAGAAGAAAAAAAATTCTGTATTTATGCATTTTTTATAAATTATCGGTGTGTTCAAAATTCTTCCAGAAACTTTTTCATGCATTCGATCAAAAATCTGAATTAACATAATATCATGTAAAAGCAGGTAATTTTATGTTATTTTTAATGCCTGTATTTTACAACCCGTTATCTTTATTATATATTTATATACAAGGGGTGTTCAAATGAAAAGGTACGAAACGACACTGTGGGGTTTAAATGCAGACTTTATTCAAAGTATACACCATAGACTTGAGCATAACGATCCCATTGATTAACGAGTCGAAGGATTCCTGTGTGCTCCCAGAATTCCTATGTCAGTGACGGGATCCAGTCCATCACAGCGTTTTTGAGTTCGCCGTCCAAGGTCCGCTACTTGTTGAATTCCTCGAGCACAGAAGAACCATTAACCCCGATGTGTACTGTGAGGCACTCCGAATACTACGCAGGTTCATCAAGAACAAAAGACAAAGGCTACTCACGGGGAGGGTGTGGTTCTGCTCCATTATAACGCGCGTCCACACATCTCCATGGTCACACACGCGCTCCATGGTCACCAAGCTCGTGGAAGCAGCTCCACTATCCGCTCTACAGCCTGGATATGTCGTCCTACAATTTTCATGTATTTGGTCTCCTGAAAAAACATTTGAAAGAGAAGCGCTTCAACTCGGACGGCGAGCTCAAGGACGCTGTGAAGGACTGGGTCTCGTCACGGCCACAGGAATTGTGGGAACAAGGAATCCTTCGGCTCGTTAATCAATGGGATTGATGTGCTCAGACCTATGGTGTATACTTTGAATAAATTCTTCATTTATACCCACAGTGTCATTTCGTGCCTTTACATTTGAACACCCCTTGTAAATCCAAGGCTTTCGTTGTTTACTTTTAATTTTATTATATATTCACATTTAAAGTTCACTTCAAATTATAAATTTTTGTTCCTTAAATACTTTACCAATATACATGAGATTTGTTTGCAACTTCCATTAGTTAATCTATTAAAATCAGGTCTGAGATATTGTTAACAGGATAAGGGTGTGTATAATACATTTATTATATATAAATTTGATGTTTGTAATTCAAATAAAAATTTTTAACTAGATTTGTTACTATAATAATAGAAAAAAAGACAGATAGTGGTTCTTGTCACCTAATAAATAAAAATCTAGACCAAACATCTGTGCCTAATACTTAGTACATAAAAATCTCAACAAAAGTGTGATTAACTTTACATTAAACAGGCATCTAGATCGAACATTGATTGCTATTGCTCAATACATAAGAGTTCAGATTAAACACTGATTGTATTACTAAATATAAAAGAATCTGTCCCATATTTCACTGCAAAGTTGGACTTGGATTGAATTTGAGAGAAAAATGGATAGTCAGCAAGAACGAAATCATAATACGCATATTTGAGAATCTATGTCGTCTCATTGTTTGCAAAATAAGGCCAGTCTTAAAAGGCGCAAACACAATGGGCAACAATATTAATAAACAGTTATAAATTTCTGTAAACTTTCATGACTTCTCCTCCTTCTTTTCACATTTTTAGAAAGTGATTTTTTTAAAGGAAAAAATAGCCTACTGAAGGCTTTTCATTATTCTTTTATGGTCTTTAAAACTGAAAATTTTGTCTTGCGCCCCCTCCCACAGCCCCCCCCCCAAATAACATTGAGTCGCGACTTTTTTTTTATTCTTCCATTTTTAATGTAATTTATGTACAAGTTTCTTACATTTTATATTAAGAGTGCGAAAATAAATATGAATAGAAACGAAGAAAAAACTTTATTTCGGAAATTAAGTTCACAAGAATTCAAAATAAGACTCGGAAAAATATATCCCAATCAAAGTTAGTTATATTTTTTTCACAGTTTTTACTAGCTTAAAATTAAGGATGTAAACAAAATGACATTCTTAATTCCTTATCAGTTTTGAAACTCCTGTAATTTGCCTAGGCCATATGCCCGGTTTGATCCAATTTAGCTTTACGTCTGATCTGAGCCAATAGAGATATGGGACGCCAAGAATTTTAGGAATGGGGCCTATTTTGGAAAAATTGATCCATTTGGTAAAGGCCTTATTGTAAAGTATTTTCACCGATTTGCAAACTTCATCTAAGAAAAACACTATAATATTCAAGAATATGAAATATTGTCTCCTAATTTAAAGTTAAATTTCTATTCGCTCATAAAAGTATTAAAAATAAAAATAAAATTTCATATGAAAAGAAAAACCAAACTAATGGAAACTTAAAGAAAAATTCCAAATTGAATAGTATTTTTTTTTCAAAGTTTTTAACTAACATTAAGGTAAAGATGGAAAAAAACGTTCTTAATTCTTGAACAGTTTTGAACTTCTTGTAATTTCACCATGTACCCGCTTTGATAAATTGAACTTAACTTTATGACTGAACTATGCCAAAAGTGACATGGGACGCGAGGATTTTTAAGAACTGGCCTATTTGGGAGGAATTGGACCATTTGCGCAAAGGCTGGTCTTGAAGTATTTCAATTCTTTGCAAATATAAACTTCATCTAAGAAGAAACCATTTGTTCTAGAATATGAAATAGTGTCTCCTCTTTTAACTTTAAATATGTATACTCTCCTAAAAACACTAAAGAATAAAAGTATAATAAAAATTTTAAAAAATTGAAATCTGCTATTGCAAATTTCAAGTTTATCATATGAGAACATTACTTTTTTAAAGCCATGTGGTATCAATCCGATAGAAAAACATCATGTTCTCACCTGACTCGTATTTCGCAATCACCAACATTTAGAAAAGCGATGATTTTTGACCATTTCAAAATCAATCGAGTTCTAAAATTTTTTTCACGAGGCCATAATTTTTTTGAAAAACCAGTTTAAACCGGTTCTAACCAATCATGTGACTTTCAGATTACGCTTGCTTCGATATTTAGAAAACGTGATTTTTTTTTAATCTAAAAATTGTTTGAGGTCCAAAACTTTTCCACCAGACCAGATTTGTTTTTCTTTTTACGAAAATCCAGTTAAACTGGTTTGAAATGTTCACTTGACAATTTTATTGTGAAATCGACAACTTTTAGAAAATTGATATATTTTTTTTCATCTCAAAATCGTTCGAGGTCGAAACCTTTTTCTGTCAGCTAGAAATATTGAAAAAAAGAATATGTATGTATATAAAATTTCGATACCTAAACTCACTGTTTCGCGTTGATTCCCATTTTCTTCTTCTTCGGGTGATAACTTCTTACGACCCTGTCTTTTATTTTCTGTCTACGTATTTCGAAGCTTCCAATACTCCAAAAAAATCACCACCAAGTTCACACATGATAAAAAATAATTCTTCCAAGGTTCTCGATGATTTTTCTTTCTTGGTATAGAGGGATATGTTAAGCGAATTTTTTATTTTCTATCTTGTTATGCGTCGCCAAAGGTCCATCAAATCGAAAGAAATACACTCTAAACTAATTCTTTTATTCGATCTTCCAAAACAAAGGTTTTCGCTCAACGGAAATCCAAGCAACGAAAATTAGTTTTGTTATTTGCCTGTTATCCCGCACGGCATCGAGTCCAAAGGTGCTTGATAAACACAACGAGGAGTTTCATTACCTTAACAACAACTGTTATCTTGGATAATTTTCTGGTATACACGGCATTAATTAGTTAATTAAGCTTATTCTTAAGCAGAAGTAATTAGGATTGTTTACTAAAGAAATTAAACTTGGTTTTACCTTTAATTTACGGCCACTTCTGAAATGAGCTTGTAATTCAAGGCCACTTATAGTATCCGTGGTCTGGGACTGAAGTATATTTGCATTCGGTTCTCAAGTAGAGCCACAGCAAACACGGCAACAGGGTGAAATGAAGTCTCCACGGAGATTGCAAGGAGATTGCTTCCCGTCACACGAAATAACAAGCTTTGTGGTTTTCGAAAACTATTTTTTTTTCTTTTGTTCTTTAAAGGTAAGGAAATGAGAAATTGGAGTAAATGAGCGAATGTCACTGATACGCCAATGATCTCCAAGCCTAGTTAATAATGACAGCTCGTTTGTTTCAAAAGGCATTCAATTTTGCAGAATATAATTTATATATATATAGCTTAGTGCAATATTATTTTATGTAGAATAACTTTTGGCAAAGTCTATTTTTTGAATGAATTGAAGGAATCATGAATTTATTGTAAATCAATTAAATAATAGTTGTTGTTGGCATTGATCAAGCAGTGTTTTTTACTATATAATTCCTTATTAATCCATGCGATCCAATAAAATTATTGTTAAGGCGACTAAACGTTAGGGCTCAAACTACGCAAAAGCATAAATAAATCACACTACAAAGATAACAAAATAAAAGTTCTCATCAACACATGTGCAAAGTTCATAAATTTTTTAACTGTATGAAATACAGGCAGTTACAATTGCATTGTCCTTTAATATAAGCTAAGAGGATGTTATTTTAATTTCATATAGTGAGACTGTATTTATTTTTTCCCTTATGCATGCACTAGAGTTGACCCGTTCTAATTTGCCTAATGGCCGTTTCAAAATGGCATGAAAATGCAAATGTGATTAAAGTCTGTGAGTGAATCAGCCATAGTTAACAGCAGTGCCTGATTCTCGTATAAGAAGTATAGTCCTTCATTTGAGAAGAGGTAAGTCTTGCCCACAACAAATATTATATATGCCGTGCAAGACAGATTCTGCTTACATATGCAATAGCATCCCACTCATGCATTTTTTGGTATCTCCAGATCGCACTTTTCAAAAAATCGTAAGGATACATTTGGAAGACAGTCAGTAGAACATGAGGTTGAAAAACCAAAAGTGGAATTGCTGGATGGAGAGGGTCTCTTTGCTAGTAAATTAAATTAAAGAAACAGATTTCGCGAAGCTATTTCCCCGACAAAGATATTTAAAGGAAAACACATGAAGAACTAATACATTTTTCAAAGTATTTTGAGTTTTGAATGGTAAGTCCTTTGAACACATATTTCTAAGATTTGTTATTGATATTGCCACCTACTTATTGAATAAATGGTCTGTTGTATCTAACATATGGAGTGCCATTGATAATGCTGTTATTCCGACAAACGTGATGTCTTGCTATTATGTATTTGTTTTCACTATTCAATTTGTTCTCATACTGAAATGTATCTGTACATATTAACCAAAAATAACTGTTTCGCCCCACCCTAAGGCATTCGGTAAAACGGAGTGGTAAGAATGTCACGATAGAGTAGGTGGAACACATGGTTGAGTTCCTATTGACCATCATTGTCCTTGTTTTCAATTCGTCCTCACGAGATACGTCCTGTCATCTGTAGGGGGTAACTAATCCCACACCATTTGATATCCACTAAGATAGTGAGAACCAACCATCACATCGGAAACTTCTCAGCACCATATATGGCTTGCTCCCTTAAGTGGACTGTACGCAATAAATAAAAATTGTATATTGTACACTTTATCTGATGTATCGCCCTTTACACTTGTACACAAATGCTTGCAAGGAATGAAAATATTAGAACGAAATGAAAATATTATGTAAAAATGTGCGCTATAAAAACCATTAACAGCTTTAAAAAATTTTGATCTTTTAACTGAATAATTAAAAAACGCTATTTTAAAAACTTTCCTGGAAATCTTTCTCAGGTATGAAAATCAATTTTTAAACATCCCAATTTATTCTTCTGGAAACAGAATTTAATTTCCAAAATTTTTTGCATTAATTTATTTTTATTTTAAAACACCAGGATGGCAAACACCAGCCACGGCAAGGAAAATTCCTAATTCTAAGATGTCCTCTCCCAGTGGAATGTATACATCAATTGAAAATTGTAATGTACAATTTATTTCATGTATCATCCCTTGCATTGGTACACAAATGTTTGCGAAGACCGAAAAAATTATGTGAGAAATGAAAATATTATTGAAAAATGGGAGCTGTAAAAACTGTAGTATTTCTGGAAAATTTTGAAATTCAATTGAACACTTAAACATATTTTTTTAATGATTTTTAACAACTTGACACTTCTAATTAGAATTTTAAATCTCTGAAGTCCTTAATAGGAAATCCATCCTACAACCATTTCTTCTTCAGATACCTTTGTTTTTCTTTCCAAATACTGCAAATACGGAAAGAAATTTTTTCGGTTTCTACAAACCAACATGCATACATGTCACATTTCTGAAAATACTTTCCGGAAAATTTGGTAAATCTGAATCTCAAACATTTCCGATGTTTTCAAAAGAAAACTACACAAACATGCTCAAGATTGAAAAAAACCCGCAACGGCGTGTATCCTTTGATTTCGAGATGACATTCAGAACTATAAATGAGAGCGTTTTCCAAAGCATTACATCGGGAAAAAAATGAGTTCGTCTTTACACAAAATGGAAAACTGGGATCAGAACTCGTGCAACACATGAGCATGACAGTCACTTTATCGAAAATATAAGACTCTTGGATTTATTTTTTCATTTACTTCCGAAAGAAGTGTTGACGCTAAGACCCATAAATACTGTTTCTCAAACTTATATACGAAATTCCCCGTAAACAAGCTTGAAAAACAATATTCCTTGTATAAGTATTTTCTTCTTTATTTTGTAGACTTTTCACCTTCCTGCTTTTGTTGTCAAATCATGTTGGTATCTTGTTCTAACACTTTACTATCATTTACTCTTTTATATTTCTTATATGCTTAAAAACTAAAATCAACAATAAAGTCTAGTATTGTTAATTCTAATGAGACATAGTATCTGTTTTTAGAAAACAAAAATATTTAGCAAAAGTTGTGTGCCGTTACACGGGCAAAAAATTCCCCGATAGCAATTTAAAATTGCTATTATTTATCGATCTATTGAAGGCTGCATAAAATTAGAAGATAGAATGTATTTTTCAAACTTTTTGTATTCAATCTTGTCTTCGGAATCAAAGAAATTTGATATAACTTTTTCAAAAATTTTTAATTAAATGTTTTTAGTTTTCTTTAAGTTTTTGGGAATTTTTGGACTTGCCGGTTAGGTGGACTTTTTAACTGTAACGTCTTTGGTTTGTTTACTTTGGGTAGTTTTTACGGTTTGGTTTTAGTGATGTTGACTTGTGACCGGGTTTGTGGCGTGTTTCATTTTTTGTGTGAGTTTTTTAGTGTTTTTGTAGTTTTCTTAAGTTGCCGGT
>JAPMOR010050868.1:0-12619 GCA_026543865.1 Argiope aurantia | reverse complement strand
CCATTCCACAGAAAAGGCTTCTTTTGTAGCTACAGGGGGTGGTGCCTCTTGATAAAGTCGCTCCCTGTGGTTATATTTCATATTTGTTGTCATTACAGGGACGTTGGAAAATGGCAGAAAAACCTTATTAAGAAGAAATCGTTACGTATAAAGGTACAGCGCTGGCTGTAATGCTGGACAAAATTCAGAATATATCTTTTGATCTGCATCATTGTCGAATGCGCAAATCGCTATTTATTTTTGGTTTCAAGCAACTCATTCTATTCAACCTATCCTTATTGCTCATTAAAAACAACGAATCATCCTCGCCAAAAATATCTCGAATACTAAAGGATATTAAATAACATCCTATATATATATATATATATAATAATAATAATATAAAGTTTAGTTATATTAATGTTCGGTCTCAAAAACACACTAGAACTACTTGAGATGCGCCTCGTAATTTTGAACCATGTCATATGAAGAGGGCGACGATAGAACGTTAATCTTCCTCATTTCGTCACTTGGAGGACGTTTGGTTCCATTGAAACTTTTTTACATCCCTCGAGGTACAAGGCTTTCCGCCCGAGGGCACTGTGTCTCCCTCTGGGTTTTGTTTATCTTAACAAATCTTGTTTTGTACGTTGTAGTGTCATGTTGTATTGCTTTGTCTTTGTGCGCTTTGCTGTATAAATGCTGTGTATTCCTGTTTCCTGCTGCATGTGAATAAAATGTGAAAAATCCACTAGTTGCCTCCAGTTTCTTTCTGACAGGTAAGAGACTTTCGAATCATTTCATTGGCTATTGAATTGAAGTCTAATCATTTGTTGGTGCCGAAACCCGGAAAACGACCAATTCTACCGGAGATACCTTTAGATGTGAAACTAAAACTAGATGCGAATTAACTAAATTGGTTCTGGAATGTTTAAAAAAAGTTAGAATCCCTGTCAGAAAGGAACCGGTGGCAACTAGTGAATTTTTCACATTTTATTCATACACAGCAGGAAACAGGAACACACAGCATTTATACAGCAAAGCGCACAAAGACAAAGCAATACAACATGACTCTACAACGTACACAACAAGATTGGCTAAGTTAAACAAAGCCCAGAGGGGAACACAGCGCTCTCGGGCGGAAAACCTTGAACCTCGAGGGGTGTAAAAAAGTTTCAACAGGCTCCATTGAATATTACTTGCACCAGTTAGTTGGTTAGTTGTCTGTTTTAAGCGGCGTTCCCACGACAGGAGAATCTTCAGGTGGGCCACGCGTTCCCCTTTCCACCCCTCTTGCTGCTTTCTGGGGTGCTTTTATGTTTGTCCAGTTTACCAACAATTTGTCGGTAAACTAGACAGGCATCAAAGCATCCAGAAAACCGTAAGAGGTGTTCAAGGGGGGGACGCGTGCCGTCTGGACAGGTCGTAGGAAAGCCGCTTTAATGGCGCAAGAGCCAGAATATGCTATACTGCCCCAGACGTATGGTAAATAAAAGATTTTTCTGATATAATCTAAAGGCCTATAGTACGAACAAAAGATGCATTGAAAGTCAACGTTAAAAATATAAAACAAAACGGTGGAATATTAAACAAATTTAAAATTATGGAGTTTAAATGAATAATAAAAACGAATTGCTTTTATAAACTTAAAAAGATTTTGGCTCCATCGATTATAACTTGCACCGGACTCGCTTACATGGCGGTTCTTTAACATTCGAAACCGAGAAATAGACATCGAGATCTTATCACTAAGCCACTTCTGTCATATGCATAATTGTTATGAATATATATTTGTAAACGATAGTTAATATTCAATCAAAAGATAAACCAATTGTTTTCACTCAGAAAAATTGCATGCCACTTCTATTATGAAATTAGAACACGAACAAACATTTTCTGTAATCTTGAGGAAACCAAAAGAAACTTCAGCAGTTCTGCTCTTTGTCAGGAGATGCAACAAATCAAATAATACTTGCACAAGTGATCTGTTTATTCGCTATTTCTAAAGATATGCACTTTGTGGAATGGAACCATAACAAAGAAAATAAGCTTTCGCATTTGCGTCTATTAAACCGTCGAGTGGAATTGGCCAGATACTCATAATCCTCATATATACAATAGAAAATTTCTTTCATGTGAACAACAACTTGTGTTAAATATATTTTCCTAGTATGCAAGTATTAACTAATTAAACACGATAAGTAATTAAGGCTGCTTACAAAGAAATTTAACTAGGTTTTTTTTCTTTAATTTACAACCGTCACTTAAATGAACTTGTAATTCAAAACCACCTGTAGTAACAGAAGATGGGAATAGGTTGATGACCATTAATTTGATTATTAAGAAATTACAGACAGTGGTTTTAGATGAAATTATATTCCAATGGAGAGGCGTCTAGCTTTCGAAAATAAACAAATTGTTTTCGAAGAAAGGAAATAACCTGTTTCGTGATATTAAACTAGTTTCGAAAGACTGTTTTTTAAAGGAGAAAATGGGCAGTTAGATAAAAAAAAACTCTACTGATATGACAATTATGTATGCTTTGCTAAGTCAAGGAAAATAACAAAAAGTATAAAATATGAACAGTAAAAAAGAACAAAATAAGAAGTGAACTCTTTGAGAACAAAATATATAGTTGTGTAAAAATCTATACTAAACATTTTTCTTTATTTTTGAGGGAAAAGGAATGTGAACAAAAAAATTTTTTTAGAAATTATTTGGAACCCGCAAGAAATATGAGATCAAAATAAGTCGAATACATTTTTTGTGACTTAAAAACTCTTCCATATCTAACAGACACGTATTAACTATAATATTTTTTAAAAATTAGAATAATTTAAGAGTAAGGTACAGATAGGTGAATGTGATATACAGATAAGTGAATGTGAAAATCCATGAAATAAGAGAAAAGCTTTTTATTAATGGAGGGTTAAATTTAAATTCTTTGCGCTAGATTGGTGATATCTGATACATGGTGTTTACGCCAAATTTATAAATATTTTATCAAATTTTGAGCGAAATTGAATCGAAGGAAGTTTGTCTTACTTTCTGCCCTGTTCAACCAACAAACAATCAAACTTGGATGGATTAGATTTCAAATTAGAATCCATACATTACATGCTAAATCTGCGTGACAAATATTGTCTCTTTAGATATTTTCTCTTTGTAATTTTCATGCTAATTATTCATTATATTATGGTGTTTGTAATATCGTGTTAATGCTTCCGTATTATAGTCGAACAGCCAGATTTCTGCTGTATATATCTCAATCAATATTCGATATAAATCTACAAATTTAGTTTAAAAACCATATACCCATTTTCTTCTGTCTAGCTCAAAATGTTTTTCAATTATCGGGTTAATAGAATGTCAGAAATGAATTTTTCGAACTCGCGAGGATCTGAAACGAGTAGAGTCACCAAAATGTCGAGTTCTAATTTTTTGAAGATTTCAACACTTTCTCCATACGAGAAAATAAAAAGTACGAAAAGTATCAGCAGACCAACAAACCAGCAAAAGAAAAAAAAAACCTATAAAAAAAACACAAGCAGGCCAATAGACATGGATCCATAAAACAAGTTCTCGAAGAACGTTTTCGGAAACGTTGTTGAATAGGAATAGCCTATATTCCTGTTTCCTCTAAATGGAAGCTGCACAAATATGCCCAAACGGAGAGATTCCATACAGGGTGTTTCTTTTGATTTCGCGCAGAGTTGACACACACAGGCGTAAATGAGAAAATGTTTTCCAGAATGCATCTTTGAAAAAACTCGAATATGTCTTTACAGAAAAAAAAAACAAAAAAAAACACGTAACTTGCAAGGCTAGTAAACAAGAGAAGAGACTTCATCGAAAATATAACAGGTTTTTTGGATTTTTTTTTTCTTTTCCTTCCGAAAGAAGTGTTGTATGCAAAGATCCATAAATACAGTTCCTCCAGCAAACAGAAGGAAACACTATATTACTTCCGGGATAGACTTTCTGTTGGCATGTTGTTTTCGGCTTTATTTAGTATATTTTTTCTTCCTCTTTTTATATTCAGGCTATGATCGGAATTTCTTTTCTGTTTTTTTTCTAAAGATTGATTTTTATTATCTTGTATTATTTTATATTTTATAATGATTATTCCGATCGATATACATTATAATTTATGCTCACTGTTTTTTAATATGGTTAGGAAATTTTACTATCAAGTATTACTAAGAGAAAATATTACTTCCGGGATACTTTCAATTGGGGTGCGGTTTTCGGCTTTATTTAGTATATTTTTTCTTCCTTTTTTTATATTCAGGCTATGATCGGAATTTCATTTCAGTTTTTTTTCAAGACTTATCCTTAATGTACTCTTTTATATTCTATAATGATTATTTCTATCAATATGCATTATCATTTATGCTCACTGTTTTTAATATGGTTTGGTAATTTTACTATCAGATATTACTAAGTGAAAGTATAACTTCCAGGATAGAATTTTCGTTGGCATGTTGGTTTCTGCTTTATTTAGTATTTCCCCCCCCCCCTCTTTTTATATTCTGCCTATGATCGGAATTTTTATTATGTTCTTTTCCTTCTTTATTATCTTGCATTCTTTTGTATTCTATATTGACCAATTTGATCAATATGCATTATCGTTTATGCTGATTGTTTTATTATGAATAGGAAATTTTAGAATCAATTATTACTAAGTGAAAGTATTATTTTGAAGATAAACTTTCCATTTGCATGTTGCTTTCAGCTTTATTTAGTACTAGCCGCCTTTGGCGACCAGCCGGTTCGCCAGTATTACCGCTCGTTACAATTTTCAATTAAATATTTTAAGTAACTGGTCTCTTAATAGATTCTCAAACAAAACATTTTTAATCTTCAAATGTTGATAGTCATACCAAACTTATACTTTTGTTTAGATCGTTTCGTTCAATTTACTCTATATATTTCGCTAATTTGTTGTCATTTCCGGTAAAACGTCAACTATAATTTAAAGTGAAAATGATGAAATTGCAATTAATATAAAGATATTTTTTAATAAAACCAAGCGTTTTATTTCATTTATCATCTTTATTGCTATTTATTTATTACTATTATTATTGAATATGAGTATTGCAAACAGAATATCTCGGTATTTAAGTCTTGTGGGAACTACAAAATATTTTTGATCATTTATGTAATATCTCAAAGAATAATTCAACAAAAATTTCTCAGATTTAGCATAAAATTCAGTTTTTAATTTTGCTTTCAAGAGGATTGAAATGATATCAATAATAATATTTTGTTCCGTATTATAAATATATTTCAAAAATTATGAAATCTAAATTTAATGCAGTAAGGTATCATATTCTGAGAAATATTCTAGACACGCCAAATTTTAAATAAATGATTGAATGTTTCTATTTTCCACAATCAACTAAGACTTATTTATGAAGTTTTGAATGTTAAAAATTTAGAAAATCTCAACATTTTCATAATCTTAGGCCAATTAATCTTGAGAAACCTGCGCGCTGATTGGCGTATTTTCTTTGAAACGATCGATGGAAAATCTAAAATTATCCTTTTTTTTATTGAATAGTGATATTCAAATTTTCATAGTCAGTTTAAGTGATCGATTTAGTTGATTGGAAATTAACTCTTTTAATTTAAAATATTAGTGTTTCAAGAACATTTTGTTATTCGTGATTTCCACAGCAGAAGCTTTATGTAAAATCAAAAATTCGTTATTTATTAGAGCATTTATTGAATTAAGTAAAATATAATCATTTTCTATTTAAACCATTTTAGTATATTTGTTGTGTTCGTGCGTCAAAAAAAAATAGAATGCAGACAAACTTATTATGAAACTTAATCTTATTACATTGTAGATAATATTATCAAATTTACATCAACTTATTTTCATTCAAAATTCTAGCATCGTTTTTAAACAACAAATTAAAAGTTCCAAAAATATCACTGTTGCCAATCTGAATTTCACAACTATTTACAAAATAAAATTTATAATTATTAAAATAATCGTTTGCTACTTTTAAATAAAATATTTACGATTTATGTCGCAACAGATCTGTGTCTTACTAAAGGTTTACAAATTAGCTGTGTGGCATTGATTTGAATGGATATCCTGTTCATATTAAACAAAACTTGCCTTAAAATAAAACTGATTTATTGGATTAATAATATAGAGAGTGTAAAAGATCATAAAATAATTTTTCTTGAATTTATTTTTTAGAAAAAAATAATACTTCTTATTTGTTTCATTTTCTACAGACGATTTCATTTCCAAAAAGATTTATTTTTAATTGGAGCTTTAATCAATGTGATGGCAACACTTTGAAAAAAGCTATTTTTTCCCCAGGAATGCGAAACGTTTATTTTTATTTTGTACGAAAGAAATTGTTGAAAAATAGAGTTAAAATATTTATTTAAAAATTCATTAAAAACAGAAATTTAATTTTGATGTTAAAGCATTGGTATCATTTAAAAGATAAATTTTTGATCTTTAACTTGATGTAAAAATCTTTTTTGTGCGGTAATATTTTCGGAAGTTATAGCAGAAACACGCCAAAATTTCGCTTCATTTTTAAATAAATACAATTCTAATTAAAAATTCGAAAAAATAACCCCCAGGTGCACATTCCCGGCCTCCAAGGTATACACGTGCCAAATTTGGGAGCTGTAGTTTGAATGGTCTGGCCTGTAGAGCGCCAACACAAACACACACACACACACACACACACACACACACACATTGAGCTTTATTATAAGTATAGATATAGATAATTTTTATATTCAGGCTATGATCGGAAGTTCATATCTGCTTTTTTTTTCTTTCTTATCTTGTATTCTTTTATATTCTATACTGATTATTTTTATCGATATAAATTATCATTTATGCTCAGCGTTTTTAGTATGGTTAGGAAGTTTTACTATGAAATATTATTAAGTTAATGTATTTAAATTTTATTCACTCGTGATTGCATTAGACTGTAAACAATGTACAATATTATGTAAATACCAACAATTATTTGACCGTAGATGCCTCTAGATACAAGTTAATCAAATAATATATAATTTATATTAAATGGAGGGTGACTTGATTAATAAAAATCATTCAATAACAAGAAAATCCAAAGAATTTAATGGTGATTTGAATGTTTTCGCCATTTCAGAAACAATTTATCTCTTTTACTTATCACATAATTATCTATACATTCTGTATGCTTAATAAATATACACATATTCTCTCTCCATTCTTTCGATTTAAATAAATATAAATGTAAATAGAATTAAATTATATACAAATAAAATATATTATTTATATTATAAATAAAATATTTTATAATAGATATAATAAAAATTTAGAAATATAAATACTTATTTATCTTGTTTGTGATTTCTCTTTAGGTTAAAACAACAGATTTTTACTGAATGTTTTTACAAATGTATTAATGAGAAAAAGTATTTTTCCAAAATATATACTTCAATCTTTTCACACTACTATGAATTTAAAACCAAGGCGTGCCACAATTAAATAAGTTTAAAATGCTTGTGAAACCAATGATGTCTATATATACTGTACATAAAATATTATATAAAGTTTTAATTACTGATGTCAGTTACAGACGTTATTTCTACACCCGTCTCTATTGCATCCTGTGAAAATATTAAGCTAATATATTTTGATGCGCGTCATGGATGATGTACTTATAAAAATATTTTTTAAAAAAATTTCCAAAATCAGAAAAGAAATAAAAATTGCGGGATCGTATATATTTTTTATATAATACTCTAGTCTGTGAAGAAGACTTCAAAACATTGAAACAAAAAGAAATAACTGATCATAATTGAAAAAGATAATTTTGATTACTTTCCGATTAGTCTTATTGAGTCCAATCGAATTTTTTTTCCAGTATATCCACGCACATTTAAATCGATCATTTTGAAAAGTAATTATCTATTCTTTTATAAATTTCACATGAGAAGCATAAAAAATGTCTTTAATATTCCCAGAAAAATGAAATCAATAATTATTTCCATTATAAAATAAAACACTGGATATAGCAATGCCTACATAATTACTTATAATTCTACAGGAAACATAGGAAAAAAAATTATACTGAGATGACTCGTTTTCAATATGAATTTCGATTTGTGAAGGGCAAAGCTCATTTTAACTTAAATAAAATTAATTTTTTGAAGCCAGTTATTGATGTGCCCAGTTTATTAATTTCAAGTTGTGTATTAAGATACTTCCAAACTTTAATAAAGAAAATGTATTTTTTTAGTTAAATATTGTAATTTTCTAAGTTTGGAAAACGTGAATTTAATGGAATCAGTCTACTACAAATTATTGCAAAAGCAAATTAAAAAGTGTATATAGAACAAAAGTATAGATAAAATGAAAATTCTACTTTCAATTTTCAACGAGCTATTCTTGTGCATATATATATAATATATTTTGTGTATCTCGGAAACGGCTTTAACGATTTCGATCAAATTTTATATTTAGATAATAATTTTCTTTTTAAGTTTATCTGTATAGGTGTCTCTCCTAAAAAAACAACAACGTAATTTTACACACATAAAACACAATTTATAACTGACTATTAGAATAAATTTATTCAATTTCCACTTCGACATTGGATAGGGCAGTATAGTAATCAGAACAACATGAATAATGCTCATGTTGCGGATCCTCGATTCGAATCGCGCGCTTTGCTTTATTTTTTACTTATGCATTTATATTTAATATTTTTGCTTTTTACGTTTATCTATATAGGCATCTTCCCTGAAAAAATGCACACATTCACATGCACAAAAAATATTTTTTATAACCAACAATTACAGATTTTTTCTATGTGCCCTCAAGCTGTCAATGTCATGAAGCTCCATCTAGGAATCGATTTCACCATGGTAAAACTGAATAAAACTGAGGTAAAACTAAGGTCAAAAAGATAAGTAATGATAAGTAAGATAGACTGTAAAACGAATGCTGAAATATATCAGATTATTTCGAATAACATGTTAAACTAAGTGCATTTATGATTTTTTTTATTTAAATGACCAGTTCATCTGGAGGTAAGATTGGAAAATATTAATATGGAATGATTCGTTTATAAATATGCTATTTTTTTTCTAAAGCATATGACTGAATAATTTGACGGACCAGTTTGAATTTCATCATAACATTAAAAGCAAAGCTACAGAGTGCATATAAAATTAAATTTTAAAAAAAGCTGTCAAAGATGATTAAAAATGTGCGAAAATGAAACTGATACGATTAAATGGTGATTCGTTCAGTTTTAAGATAATGTAAACATCATAAAACTTATCAGAAAGATAATTATTTTGGGAGATATGAACATCAGCTTCTATAAGCAAGTGATAGTGTTTACTTATCACTGTTAACATATTCACTGGTACGATTTACGTCTGATATTTCGAATAATCTATCTAACTAGATGATCCTTTATTTGATATCGTTCAACTAAAATTGGAGAGGGGGTCATCTAATTAAACAGATAGTCCTATAAAACTCGATATTAGGTGTGAACATAGGTAAATCAATCTTCAGTGAACGAAGTAAACCTATTTTCACTCTCGATTAATCTTTCTATCTGACGGTTATATCTGACATCTTGATCTCTTTTGCATTTTCTTTCCTCTGACTAATACGGGCTTTCACGAACACTCTTTCAAGCATTTATAATAATATTCTCCTGCTCCATTAATTAGCTAAAGGAAGCTTTCAATTAAGTGCAACCATATTCACTGAAACATTACAAAATATTCATGTTCATTGTTTACATTTGATTACTGATTTTCTATTTAACGCATGTTAGGTTTTACATACATTTTATATAATATAAAAACAAATATCTCTACTAAGATATATTTGTTAGGATATTAGATAAGAGAGAAGCAAACAAGAGGAGAACTAACGATGCAATTGTGCAGGTGCCTCGTCCTTTGTAATTTTGGTTGTCTCAATTATTATTTATTTGTGGAAATTTTCAATTAGTTATATGTAGTGGTGCATGGGCTTCAAGATTTCTGTATGTTTATAGAATAATATGTTTATAGAATAACTGAGCTATCTTGTATTGACATACTTCCCAAAAAGTGCTTTTTCTAACAGTGAATTTTGAAATTCGAGGATTCGTGAAAATCTTGTACTCGAATATTTTGAGGTTCACAGTACGTTCTCATTATATACTTCGCATTCAACAAAGTTAAAAGGAGAATATGACCGATGTGTTGATGCTCTGCAAGATAGATTATTGAACCTATATGTAGGAAAGTTGGTGCAAATGTACTTGAATGGATAAGAATATAAGACGTAATCTTGAATGACTAGTTGTTAAGGATCTATTAAAAATTAAAAGAAATCTTAATATTTTACATGATAACTTCTGAAAATATTTTAGGAATATAAAATATATTCCAAAAAATATTCCTAACAATATCAAAAAATTTTAAGATTCATTTTGTAAGTATATCAAGTAGTTAATTTCATGCAATTTTACTTCCAAGAATATTTTAAATATACTTTTTTTCCTTGAGATTTACAACAATATTTCCCTATGCATGTAAATGCGATAATATATAAACGTAATGAATTATATCAATAAATTTCGGTATGTTTTCATGTGACTACAACTGTAGGTACGTAACGAATCGGTTTCATTTGGTCTGTAAGATGTTTTCAATAAATTCAGAAAAAATATTGGATTCACCCCAAAGAACTAGATTTCATAACCATCTTCCAACAATACCATGCAAAGTTTTATCCAAGACCCACAAATTTACACAGGGGAAGACCTTTATTCGAGAATATTCAACAACGTTTCGAAGAGGCGAAAATCTCTAAATAAAAAATGTTTTTCAAATCAAACAATCAAATTAGAATATTTTTATTTCAATTCTAAAACTTTGTTCAAAGAAATTTTTTTGTTAGCAGTTGCAGTCTATTTAATAAAAAACATATATATGATTTGAGTTTCAGATTACAGATTCTAACGCCATTTTGATTTTTCAATTATTATAATCATTTTCTTTTATCTAAGGCCGGGATAGCCTGATTGGTAAGACGTTGAATTCGCGTCCCTTGGGTTGCGAGACTCTCCGTGTGTGTGGTGGCTGGCGCACGTATAAACATGTTGGAGTCACACAGTCCTCCATGTCGAGAATAATACTACTGGGGGTACTGGATCAGGGGTGATCGTTCTCTGATTCAGGTCTAAATTACGATTTGAGGATAAGTGAATGAAATACATGAATGAAGTCCGCCTCCGTAAAAAGGGTTGTGACGTGTGTGTAGCTAAGTCGTACATTTGGCCCTTGATGGGGCTACTGGAAAACAACAGACGCACCCTTGGCTTAAAATCACTGACTTCTAAAGTCAGTGGGCTTGTCTCTGACAAGTGCCATTGGAAACAACAATAACAATTTTCTTTCATCTATTATTAAAACGTCCTGACAAAATTTTTTAGTTTTAAAATAATATGATGTATAGAAAATTCTGATATTAAAATATTTTTTAAGCCTTTTTGTAAAGTTTGGAATAGTTTTGGAAATTTAGTCCAATTTTTAGAAAAAATTCTTTTTGTTTTTATATTCAATATATTATTCTTTAAGTATTATATATGGTGACATAGATATTTTGCACAATTTCCAGCCTGTTAATTTTTTTTGTAGCTAAATCTGAACATGCATCGATATTAAATTCAAAACTATTATAAAAATGCTTTTATTTTGAAAGTGCGCTTTTATTTTGAAAGTGATAGAAATTATTTTTGTTTATTTTATAGTCTTATAAAATAATAAAAGGCAATGATTATTCATTATGCATTAATAGTTTAGTTATCAGGATATGTGGGATGGGAGCAAATAGGTCGCCTAATCCTGATAATTTACCTCATAATCGCTCTGTTGTCAACATTCCTGAAGATTTTAATATTTATTTTGTCACCTAGGTTGCCAAAATCGACGCCAAACCTGGGGGTAAATGATCCGACAGCCATTCAGTACCAACAGAGTTGTACGTAAAACTGCTTTTTTTATGACGAAACTAACTATGCTGAGAAGCAACTTTACAGATTCCAAACAATATATATCATGAACAATACAATTCATACATGCCTATATGAAAGTAAAGATTTCCAGATCTGCAACACCTTCAAAATTTATAAAATGCCAAGAATACTTCATATAGTAATGTGCTACTGACATCTAAATATATAAACTTGAAAACAAGAGAAAAAAAATCACCCTAAAAATAGTAGCATTATTCCATCTAAAAAACAGAAACACTGACAAACTGATTCAAAGATTACATGGATCACAACATTCGTTTTTATTATGCAAGTGTGGCGGAAGAATTTCTTATCCCAGAAAGTAACTCAATTACCTGAAAAATCCAAAGAATTCTTTCTTTAGCCTCAAGTCCAGAACCGAGAATTTGGCGAACAAAATACATTTTACTTTCAAAATAAACAAAATCAGCCCGGAGTGAGAAAGGAGAGAGAAATGAACGGATCAACAAGTATCCACAGCTTCTGAAACATTTGATTGATCAATTTCAAATTGAGGAAGCTTTTGGGGTATAAAGTGTAGTAGGCCGCCGGGTTTGGTGGAAGAAATCGATTTTATTTTA
>JAPMOR010050867.1:0-10999 GCA_026543865.1 Argiope aurantia | reverse complement strand
AACTTAAACAGGTATATGTTAAGTTAATGTGGTTTTAATATTAGAGAAATATAAATGTTAGCTTAAGATAAAAATGCAAATGATTTACGTGAGTATATGTGAGTTGAATTATTATTTATTTATGAATTTTGTTTCCTATGTAGTTTATTCCTTTCTCGGACGTTAATTAATATGAATAATACATTTCTGCCTAAATCATTCATGAGAATCTCGTGCAATCCCTCTGTGACATTTATATTCGAGTTTCTTTACCATTTTTACATCGTAATCTTTAGCAGTTGTGCTTTGATTCAAAATTCAAAACAGCGAGAATGTTTTCCTCCATAACTTGCTCGCATACTAAATAAGGTATTATCCCTCTTTTCGCTTTTTCTGTATAAAATTGTGGTCCTTGGGCAAAGCCGTGGATTCCAAGAAAGCTCAGATTTTAATTTTCCAACATATGAATGTTTGTGCTGGTAAAATAAAACAAATATTTGTGCATTAATTGAATGGCATTGGCAAGCAATAGTTAAGAAATATCAATTTTTGACGAGAATTTCATTTTTACTTAATCAAATATGTGATCTTTGGCAATTAATCGCTAACATACACTAGTACCAGAAAATCGAATATGTACTTTGAACGCCTTTTCTCCGATTGGTTGAAACCAAAATCTGACATCAAATTGCAACTGTAGTCTTACATACCAAATTTCATTAATTTAAGTCACTGCGTTTTTGTGTAATCGTGTTTACATGTATTTGAAAGTTCAGATCGATAAATGAATCACGCCCTTAAAAGATTTGTTTCGAAGAAACTTATCGCAATATCAGTAAAAAGAGTCTAATAATTCTTTTAAAAAATTGCATTCTGAAAGAACATTCCAAATTATTATCCCTCATTTATCACAAAAGGCAAGTGCATCTTTAAAGAAATCAACAGATTCGACTCTTTACAGGATATATTTAAAAAATGATAAAAGAATAAAAGTTTACATACATCATCGGATATAACAATTTTAAATGGAACTTAGAGATTTCTGAAACTTATGTATAAATAAAAATTCATTTTTTTGATGATATCATTATCTGAATAAACAGTATTTGAATAAACAATATTAAAAAAATTATATTATTAATTACTAGGCTTACTATTAGAATGAATGATAAATTTAGAACATGACTACTAAGAAAGTCATTGAAAAAAAAAATTTCATTTACGTTCCGTTATGACCAAATACAGGAAACAAAATCAAAATTACCAAGCTTCCAAAGTAAGTTTAAGGAAGTTACCAAGAATATGTATATATAATTCATATTTTTGGTCTTATAAATTAAAAAAAAATCGATTATTTCGATATAAAAACCTCTAACTATCTAATTAAATTGCATTTAAATTTATCTAATGCAGCGTTTATTAACCTGTGGTACCTGAAATGGTTTCAATGGTATACGCGAGGGGGGAGGGGGGTATTAGATTGAAAATAAGAGAAAAGCATTTGAAATTGGGGTACTGCAATGACTATAAAAGATTACGCAAGTAAAGATCATTTAATTAAAATGAGGCTCTCAATATCAGACGGTATGAAAAAAAGATCACAAATCAAATTTCAACCATATAACTGCATTACTGAGTTATTGTATTCAGAATATCAATCTACAGACAAGGATAATTCCAAAAATGGTTTCCTCAAACTCAAGGCGATTTAAAAACATAAAAATTTACCAAATCTTAAGGTCAATTTCTTGACGATTACAATATTTTTCTTTGTGTGTGTGTATATATATATATATATAGACCAAAAGTAAATAGAAGCTTGTGCACTTCAAATCTGTCGGAGATCTTTGATTAGCGTCGTACAAAAGTTGGAGAGAAAACTGATGAAGTATTTTCATCGGACCATCATTTAGCCTGCATTCGAAGCCCATTCGAAAATAGTTCTCATATGGTTTCAAAACGAAATATTAATAAAACTAAACCAAATTAAAATATCTTAAGAGTTTTAGACAGTGGGTTGTAAACATTAAACGAACTACAGATGGAAATTCCAAAAAAATATAAAGTACTAGAAATCTTTCTCTCCCCCCCCCTCTAAAGTTTAGTTTAGTTGAATTGAGTTATATTAAAATCCCCTTTCAAAGCAACACTAGGGTTATTTTGGGTCGGACTTCATAATTTTGAACCGTGGACAAATGACGAGGGCACCCCCTCTCCAAACTTCCGCACCACACCAGCGTGATGACGTTTGGATCCGACGGATTTAATGTGCACCAGACCCGCTTACACGACGGTTATTCGGTGGAATCGGATCTAGAATCTGGAAATTTGAAACTCTCCGGTTCCGAAGACAAGACCTTACCACCAAACTATGGCGGCCTTTTTTTTTTTTTTTTTTTTTTTTTCCCTCTAAAAGGAATTGCAAACGGGAAAAAGTTTCAGAAGCTTTTTAAAAATATTTTTCAATTACATGAGAAAGTGATTTTTTTAGACAAAAATTTTCAAAGTTGTTGTGAAATATTTATAATGTTTTTTATTTATATTTTTATGAAAACAAAGCACAAATTAAAAAAGGATCAAAGAAAAAGCGCTGGTTCTAGACCTTAAGGTTACGATTTTCAGGTCCGATTCTACTAAAAAAATCCATCCTGTATGAGTGCTTGACACATTTGAAAGCTTTTGTCGGTGTCAAATATCCTTAAGTTAAAAAGGGATGCGAATTTGGAGAGTGAGAATGAAGTCCAATCCCTTCAGTTCTTGTTTAGGTTCACCAAGAAATTTTAATATTAATCTTATTGCTATCCCAAAGTTTAAAAATATACAAGCAAATAGAACATTAATTTATAACTAAAAGGAAATTTAACTAAAACTAATTAGTCAGAAAATTTCAATGAAATTTTAAACTTCAAAACTTTTATGTTATTTGAAACTATTTATGTTTCGTTAATATCATTATTGATTTAATTATACTATTGAACATATAACTAATGCTATTGTTAAAACCTAAGAGAAAAATAAATTAACAAAAAATTTCCCGATTTTTTTTTTTTTTCTTTTGCATAAAACTACTTGGAGTTGCATTTTGCCACTTAAGAAAATTGGACCTAACAGCACACATTAGATGACTCACAAAACATGTGTTGCATCGAGTGATCATTTTATTCAATTCTAATTGGGACTTACTGCAAGTTAAACTTACAATGGGTAAAACATTCTCATGTTGGTGTGGTGTGGAAATCTGGGAAGTAGGGTGTCACCTCAAGTGTCATCCTTTTCATATACAATAAAATAATGTTTCATCCCATTACGTTCAAATTGAGAAACCGCTCCAATAAATCAAATTATTATCTATTATAATAAAGCGAGATAAATTACAAATATTTTTTTTTACATATTTCACATCAATATTTTATAATTTCAATTATTTAGAATTATTTTTGTCATTAAAATATCAATAATATATTCAATAAAACTTTTAATTTTATAGATAAATATGAAAGATTAATAATTTCAACTTACCAAATCATCTTGGATCAAGTTTTGATTTTTTAGCTTTTTAATAAAAGCTTCCATTAAGCCGAACCACTTAATATTCGGCCTGTAAGTCCCATCACCAGACTCAACAGATCTTCTTATTTTTATAAGTTCTTGATTGTAAGTACCTCTTAAAGCTTTGAGTTTAGTCTTCACGTCAGCCGCTGTGAATTCCTCGTGGTCCATTTCACGGGCAATAGCTGCGCAAGCAGATTGATTTACTTGCCTGTTTCGATAGTTGGCATCTTTGGGATTCCACAAGCACTCATAATGTCGGTACAGTTCAACTAATTTGCACGTTTCCTTCTCCGAGAATCTTACCATTTTCAAAAGCTGAGCAAGAATTCCAGATAAATAATTATTTAAATCAAAGACACAAAAAGTGTGAAAGGTATTATGACTTATTCCATTGTCACGGTCAAAATTCTTCGGAACTCTTGGCTTTACAATGGATAGTTGATAAGAGAGTCGCTTGCTCTAGTAGCTGGCACAACAAAATGGCTCCTGCTTCTTCCCCGCGTGTTAAGGGTTACTGCAATCTCGCCAAGGCAGTTACTTTCACAGATTGGCGATAAAGGAAAGTATTGTGCGCTGACAGTTGATAGGAAGTTGCTCCGCCCAGTGGCTTTCGCTACTTAACCACGTGCATCTCCCGAAGACAGTAACTTTTAAATATAAAATTTATTTAAATTGAATCAATAATAAAAAATTGTTGTCAAGTGTCAAGAAATATTTCGGTTTATTTCGTTACTCTTATTGACTAAAATAGTAATCTATAAAAAAAATATTTAGAATAGGCAAAAAGTATTTTTATTAATCAGATGGTAATAAAACTTTTGCATTATATCGATTTTCAGATCAGTGATACAGCATCATTTTAAAAATATTAATTTTATATTTATTTTATAAATTTATTAAAGTCTATTAATAATGCACAGAAAAACATTTTTAATATAAAAAAATGTGTTTAAATTTCAAGATTGTGGTGGTATGTAGATTATTATGATCTGTGCAGGAAGCAGCAGGACGAATGTTGTTGGAAACATTCCTTTAATAATCACATTCACACACTTAAACAAACACAAAGATAAGATATTCACGCGCGCGGCTTCACAGTTCAGCATCACATCTCATTCTAATTAATTACAATCGCAATGCATTATGGGATGACATATGGGATGGCCTAATCAGGCATCGCCATCTACTATCCAAAACAGAAGATAAGAGTAATGCAACTGCTACAAGATATAATAGAAAAATAATTTGCAAAATAACAGATTATTAGTGACAGATAACAAAAAAAAAAAAAAAACTTTTAGAAATTAAAGAAAATAGTAAAACTATATTATTACTTTTTTCAATAATATTTAGTAAATGCAGTTCAAACGATTGCACAAAAAATTATGCACATTTTTTTAGTGTTTTTTTTTTATTTTCGGGACAAAAGAAAACATTAATGGTCAATAAATAACAAAATTATAATATAATTCCGAAATTAATTATTTAATAACAAAAATTTTTGACATAAATAAGTTATTAGTATTGAAAGAAGATATTATGAAATATAATATGAAACATGAACTTCTACATACGATTCTGAAAAATAACTTTAAAAAATAATATTCAGTATTTCTCTTATTTTATTTTTTGTAAGAAAGATTGCAGAATAAATATGTTATTTCTAATACTGTATACAATAACGAATTGGACTGCTAAAATGATTATTATATAAGTGATACCATTTTTGAAAAAAAATATTTTTTTCAATACACACAATAGTAAAGCAAATCGTTTTCTTCAAGTACTTTATTTTCATGAGTTTTAAATTTTCTAAAATTCCATAAGTATTTTTTTTTTGCTTATTAAATGATTTGTTTCCACTTGTGATTGCAGAAATAAAAGAATATGCTTTTCCATCACGAAAAGCAAGTCCATTGTTTCAGTAATTGTTGGATAGGTTTCAAGAACAGCTGAGCAAATAACGAAAATAACTAGAGTAATCCAATTTGATTAACAATAGAGACAACTCTTGTAATGTCTGAATCACGTGACAAATACATGCGCGAATGTCAGCCAATTATGTAATACGCATTTTACTGGATCACACAACGCGCAGAAAATTATCATCAACATGTAGCCTGAGGCTTTCATATTTTACACAATCTTTTTGAATTTCACTAGATTTTCATTAGAAAAGTCATTAGATTTTCTGAGTTTCAATCTTTGATTTTCTAAATTCGAAAATACAATTCAGGAAATTTAGAAAGCAGAAAAGTAAATAGAATTTTGGCAAAATTAAAAAAAAAATTGAATTCAAAAATTTTAAAACAATCAGTGACACTAAAAAGGCTGATCAAAAAAATTTCAAAAAAAAAAACTTTAGGCAGAGATAATAAATTATAAATAAAATATTTTGCAAAAGCTTTTTCTATTTTTCTTTCAGACTGGGTATAAAAAAGTCATTTCAGAAAAAAAAAAAATACATATATATATATATAGCATAGGATGGGAAGTAGAATTCGACAGAAGCTAACTTTTTCAAAATTAAATCTAATAATTTTTTTAATGTGAACTATTTACCAAAAAAATATGAAACAGAATAATCCAACACATTAAATTCAATTTTGGAATATATTTCTCAATTTGGAACTCTTTTATAAAAGAGTCGAGAAGTTCAAAATCGGAACTGTTTCAGCTAATTCGAAATGAGTTTGTCGGTTATGTCGGCTTGATTATATTATTGGCCTCTGTCCAGCTTTTCTATATATGTAGCAAAAAGTGGAATGGATAATCCATTTGACTTTAATTTTACTGAAAATTAGCCCCCCTTTTCGGCAATTAACTTGCCGAGATTATTGCGTGAGAATTATTTATAGAAAATCGTTTATTTGCAACGTGATTTTAATGCTTCCTCCAGCAAAATATTTTCAAAATTTGATACACATTTATCCGTAATATTTTAGAAGCTTTGTGTCTGTTCTAATCATTGCGCCAGGGACAGTTTTTTTTTCTATCCCTTATTTTATCTAAACTTGAAGATTTTTCAAAAAACCGGAAACGATTAAGTTTCAAAGACCCAATTACTTTGCTGAATCGAAACTATAAGATTAAATAATGGAATAGTCTGTATCGGAGTTCTTTGTGTAATGCTAAAAGTGTTTCATAATTTTTGTATTATTTAGAGAGAATTTCTGTTTGCTGATTCAACGAAAATTTGAGAGCGCTACAATAATAAAGCAAAATTTCAATTAAAAAAATCGATAATATACTTTTATATTTGCAATTATATTTCTAAAATTTCAAATGTTGTCATAATGATAAATTTTTTAAAAAAAGAGGTGTGAAAATTAAATTTGAAACCAGTATTTTGTAACAATTATCAAGCAGGAATTAATTTTCTGATAACCTCATTTTTTCATGGTTTTAACAATTACTAAATTGTAACTTTTTTCTTTTCATAATTTACTTTTGACATATTTTTTAAATCGACCATTAGAACACTATTTGCACTACTGGAAATTGCAAGACAATTCTTTTAGAAATAGAATTTTTTTTCTTTGTTTCGACTGATAAAAAAATATTTGCAGGCATTTACCGACAAAATCGAATTTAAGAAAAAACAATGCATAATATATTTATCTGATATTTTTACTAGAGTGTCTCAATACCGTGGAGGGTATTTCAAGAACTGAAGCTAGTTTTTCCTTTATACACAGCACGCATTTCAGAAAAATTCAAAAATTTCTCCCAAATTAAAAAAAAATATTTTTTTTCCAAATTTACGTTTATTGTAAATTAATTTCCGATACTTCTTATTTTTTTTTCTATTTTAGTATTTATTTTTGCATGCGACTGTTAAAATATTTAAAAGAAGCAGTGATTGATTAAACACATTTAAAAAAAATATATTATTTTGTAATTACGGAAAAAATAAATAAATCTCAACAGATTAATTACATAATGAATATATTTTCAGCAAAAATTACTCACAAAATCAGATTGCAGAGTTTGATATAAAAAAATTGGAAGATTTAGATTAGGTGAATGATTTATTAAGATTGGTATCTTACTTTTTTTTTATTAAATAGAATAGGTTTAGAGTTTATGTCTTATCTTTCAGTATTACATTATTTCCCTTCCTTTATTACTGTTTTATTTTAATAATATAGTGGGGGTTCCTTTTCACCTTCGATCTACCACACAGAGAATTACTGAGTTAACATCAATAATTATAACTTCACAATAAATAAAAACTCTAACTCTATTCTTCATTATACTTTTCTTAAAATTTTTTATAATTAACAATCTTATTCTCTTCTTTTTTAAGGTACGTGAATCCATTCGAGAACAAAAGAACAATGAAATGCAACCATCATCGATTAAAAAAAAATACGGGTTTGCAGCACATAGCGATTGGAAAAAATAAACGATACAGACAGACACTAACCTTTCAATTCATTCAAGGGACGATAAATAGTTCTTTGAAAACTTTTAAGTTGTTTCTAGTTTCTAAAAACCCACTAGTTAATAAAAGCATACATCAGAGATTACAAACACGGTTAGTTCAAGTCCAGAGGTGGATTGATTCCATGATGTTTTATTTTTTATATGGATTATTTATTTATTCACTCTTTGATACTATGTCAAAAACCAGATTAATAAAGAGCACGCATTACGACAGTTCGTGACATAATTATAAGGATGAAGTTTGCAATTCATTTAAGGTTTTCTTTTCACTTTTTTTTTGTTTTTTGCATTTACGTAAAAATGTGAGAAATTTATTCATTCTTTTTACATAGAGATAAATCGATTTTTGTTTTTCACATAAAAAATGAGAGAAATTGATTTTTTTTAAATTTAAAGATGAGGAAGACAGATTTATTTTAAATCTGTATATAGCAATTCGGAATCTGTCTAGCATCTGTTCAATTTTAATTAAATGTTCTATACTGTTCCAAATTTATTTTTTAGTAAATAGTTCATAATGAAGAAAAAGTACAACCCAGGGTTACAAAAAAGACAATTAGAATCTCACTATACACCCATATGGAAATCATTCTGTTAGAAAAAATAGCATGTGGAACACCAAAATAAAAGTAATTCATGCTTCTTTTTTCCCCTTTTAACATTTTAATAATGATTTATTTCATTTATAGTAAAAAAAATGATTTCATTTACTTTTTTCTTTATTTTTATAAACTCTTTCCACTGACTGAAGAGGTCCAAAATTAACAATACGTTTATAAAAGGATTATTTGCCTAATTTCATTCATTACGCTCGTTCACTTTTCAATTATCACGTACACAAAAATACGAAAAGAGATAACAAAAATCCAATTCTTTATAGATTTGGCTGAAAATTTGAAACTAGTCTACAATTTTTGGTAATTAAACTATACACAAATTTATTTCCATCTAATTTACAATGGTTTCACATGTACACAGATAGACAGAAACATATTTTTTGCTAGATTTCGCCAAAATTTTATACAAATATATATATAATTTGTACATTTGTATAAAATATAAATCTGTACATTTCCATAAAATATAAATATTATATTTATACATAATTTAAATTTATTTTTTTAACTCGGAGAGCACCGTTTTAAACATAAATGATCAGCAAAATATTATACTGAATCTATTATTGAATTTTTTCGACGAATATAGTACTTTCTCTTTCTCATTGAGAAAGTACAAAAACTAACTTAAACAGGTATATGTTAAGTTAATGTGGTTTTAATATTAGAGAAATATAAATGTTAGCTTAAGATAAAAATGCAAATGATTTACGTGAGTATATGTGAGTTGAATTATTATTTATTTATGAATTTTGTTTCCTATGTAGTTTATTCCTTTCTCGGACGTTAATTAATATGAATAATACATTTCTGCCTAAATCATTCATGAGAATCTCGTGCAATCCCTCTGTGACATTTATATTCGAGTTTCTTTACCATTTTTACATCGTAATCTTTAGCAGTTGTGCTTTGATTCAAAATTCAAAACAGCGAGAATGTTTTCCTCCATAACTTGCTCGCATACTAAATAAGGTATTATCCCTCTTTTCGCTTTTTCTGTATAAAATTGTGGTCCTTGGGCAAAGCCGTGGATTCCAAGAAAGCTCAGATTTTAATTTTCCAACATATGAATGTTTGTGCTGGTAAAATAAAACAAATATTTGTGCATTAATTGAATGGCATTGGCAAGCAATAGTTAAGAAATATCAATTTTTGACGAGAATTTCATTTTTACTTAATCAAATATGTGATCTTTGGCAATTAATCGCTAACATACACTAGTACCAGAAAATCGAATATGTACTTTGAACGCCTTTTCTCCGATTGGTTGAAACCAAAATCTGACATCAAATTGCAACTGTAGTCTTACATACCAAATTTCATTAATTTAAGTCACTGCGTTTTTGTGTAATCGTGTTTACATGTATTTGAAAGTTCAGATCGATAAATGAATCACGCCCTTAAAAGATTTGTTTCGAAGAAACTTATCGCAATATCAGTAAAAAGAGTCTAATAATTCTTTTAAAAAATTGCATTCTGAAAGAACATTCCAAATTATTATCCCTCATTTATCACAAAAGGCAAGTGCATCTTTAAAGAAATCAACAGATTCGACTCTTTACAGGATATATTTAAAAAATGATAAAAGAATAAAAGTTTACATACATCATCGGATATAACAATTTTAAATGGAACTTAGAGATTTCTGAAACTTATGTATAAATAAAAATTCATTTTTTTGATGATATCATTATCTGAATAAACAGTATTTGAATAAACAATATTAAAAAAATTATATTATTAATTACTAGGCTTACTATTAGAATGAATGATAAATTTAGAACATGACTACTAAGAAAGTCATTGAAAAAAAAAATTTCATTTACGTTCCGTTATGACCAAATACAGGAAACAAAATCAAAATTACCAAGCTTCCAAAGTAAGTTTAAGGAAGTTACCAAGAATATGTATATATAATTCATATTTTTGGTCTTATAAATTAAAAAAAAATCGATTATTTCGATATAAAAACCTCTAACTATCTAATTAAATTGCATTTAAATTTATCTAATGCAGCGTTTATTAACCTGTGGTACCTGAAATGGTTTCAATGGTATACGCGAGGGGGGAGGGGGGTATTAGATTGAAAATAAGAGAAAAGCATTTGAAATTGGGGTACTGCAATGACTATAAAAGATTACGCAAGTAAAGATCATTTAATTAAAATGAGGCTCTCAATATCAGACGGTATGAAAAAAAGATCACAAATCAAATTTCAACCATATAACTGCATTACTGAGTTATTGTATTCAGAATATCAATCTACAGACAAGGATAATTCCAAAAATGGTTTCCTCAAACTCAAGGCGATTTAAAAACATAAAAATTTACCAAATCTTAAGGTCAATTTCTTGACGATTACAATATTTTTCTTTGTGTGTGTGTATATATATATATATATA
>JAPMOR010050849.1:335-15809 GCA_026543865.1 Argiope aurantia | reverse complement strand
TCCAAATGCTACAAGAACCATCTGCTGACACATTCTCGGAGCAATTGATAGATATCGGTGATGGAAAAGTTGCTGTCTATGAAAATACTGGATGGCTGAAATTGTCTTCAAATTTCTGCACTATCGTTAATTCGGAAAATCCTCTCATTGACCGAATATTTCCCGATGTACGCAGATAATACATAAATCATGCGTCGCTGGCAGAAAGAACCATTTTGTCAGCTAAAAATATGGACGTCGACGACTTAAACTTCAAGATACTGTAGTCGTTGCTAGGCGACTTGCTATCATACAAATTGATCGATACAGTTTGCGATGCTAACGAAGCTGCAAAATATCCAACAGAGTTTTTGAAATCACTGAATTTGCCAGGCATGTCACTACACCTTCTACGACTGAAAGTCGGATCTCCGGTTATTTTACTTCGGAATTTGAACCCTCCACGGCTCCGCAATGGCACGTGATTGGTCATTAAAAATTGATGAAAAACGTTATCGAAGCTATCATTTTGAATGTTAAATTCCGAACCGAAAATGTTTTGGTGCCACGAATTCCAATGATTCTCACAGACGTGCCAATCGAATTCAAACGCGTTCAATTTCCTATTAGATTCGCATTCGCAGTGACAATCAATAAGTCGCAAGGCCAAACGATGTCTGTTTGCGGCTTAAGATTTGGGCACACCTTGTTTTTCACACATGGCATGTTCTCGCGTGGACAAACTACCGAGTTTATTTGTGTTTACTAAAGACGGACTGAGAAAAAATATTGTACACTCAATTGCTCTTCGAAATGAATACTGATTTTCTTTATTTCGTTTTTATATTTTAGAACAAAAAATATGTTACTTTTTTCACTTCATGCTTAACTTTTAAGAGATCAAACATTGTATATGTTCGTTACGTTGATGAAATACATTGTATTGAGAAAATGAATGGTTGGTGTTTTTTAGTTTTTATGGACAATCATCGTCTACAGTGCTGCATTACTCTTTCTGTCATAGATCCCATCCCTACACACTTACAATACATTCGTTAACAACCAAAATTTTCAATAGAAATAATTTAAAAGGCCGAACAAAGTTTATCGGGTCAACTAGTTAATTCAATAAAAAGTTTTATTTAAGGCAAATATTTGCCAGATATCCACTCTAATCAGGATCCAACAGCTAATTTTTAAACCTTTTGTAATATACATACATTTGATAAAAAATGGACTAAATATGTAAGTAATTATATTGTATGTAATTTGAGTCAATAAATATTCTGATGAATTACGAATTTTAAATTTTTACATATATTGTTTGCCAAATGGATCATATTTAACAAAATATTCTTGAGACCCTAATATCTTAAATAAAGAGAACCAACAAAATCAAATACTAACGCTGATCTATTTATGAGAATAAAAATATCACTATTGTACAAAAACGAGTGATATTAAATTGGTAGAGCATCTTTCCCTAACTGCGGTTATAATGGACTGAACTATTCTCATAGGGAGCCACGGTGGGAAAGATGTTAGTTTTTAGATTGCTTCATATACTTTCTCAAATAAACCAATCATCTCCCAGGGTTTCTCAAGAGTGATTGACCTAGATTATAAAAATACTGCTTGTTCTAATATTGTAATATTCAAAACTTAAAATATAGGTCAGATTTGAACGCAGAAAATAGAAGCGTTTATTTAATTGTTTAAAAGTTGGAGAGTCAAGAATATATTTCAGAATATGATTCCTTATGATCAAAGGACTTTTTGAAATTTAAACTTCATAATGAAATATCTTTATAAACAGAAAAAATATATTATTGTTGTCAGCGTTTACATCTTTTTAAAAACAAAACTAAAAATTGAATTTTTTATTGAATCCGTTAAATTTTTGTTGAATAATTCTTAGAGATATTTTAAATTATGAAAATTATTCTGTAATACTCATAAGACTTCAGTGCCGAACGACTCTGGTTGCAGTTCTCATACTTTCTTTTAAAAGACATGCTGAAATTTACTGAAATACGTCTTTATATTAATTGTTATTTCATTATTTCCACTTAAATTTAAAATTGTTTTTGCGCGCATTATAAAAAATTAGAGGGAGACGCGTAATACAATGAACAGAATGGCTTAAATCCTACATAATCGTATAAGTGATAATATGACCATCACAATTTGAAGTTTAAAAATATATTGCTGAAAAATTTCTATGTGAACAAGTTACATAAAATATCAATTAAATATTTTAGAGAGCATCAATACTGGAGAACGGCTGGTCACTAAAGGCGGATAGCACTTTATAAAATGATTTTTTTACTTTCAATGAATGACAATGTACTGAGTACTTGAAAGTAAAAAGGGATAAGGCTTCTATCAGGAGTTTTGATAAAAGTGATTATACTTTGTTTGTAAATAAGGAATTTTTGTATTTCCTGAATAAAGTTTAAACAGGTATCATTATCAGCATGAAATATTATGTACGCATAGATAATTTTAAGAAATGTCATGTGTATAAGTATATTATTTGTAATGTGCATTAATTAGAAGGCTGATCATTTTCTTACAATTTTTTCAGAGTATTTTCGTTTAATTTACTTTTATAATAAATAATCCAATTCATTCATCATTTTTTACTTTCTCGTATACTAGGTATAGAGAAAGTATTGCAATCCTTCGAAGATTTGACCTCTAGATGTCCACATTTAGATGAAAGACACATTTTTGGCATTATTTATATTTTCTGTGAAAAGAATAAATGAAAAGCGATTGGAGCTAGATGAATGAAATTTTGTATACGGCCTTACGCAAAAGGTCTGTACACAAAATGTATAGATATATATCAAAAGACATTCAGAAAAGACATTCTGAGTAAAAGAAATTCAGAAGAAGGCTTCGATCTGGCTGTCCGAATATAAGTTAACCCAATAACTACAAAACCGAAGAGAGCTAGATGAACAAAATTTGCAACACATATTTAATATCCAAACTTTATTTACTTATCAAATTTCAAGCCAAATCCATTAAAGAATTGACTTTCTATCGGTCTTTTTTTCCCCCTATTTCTATCTTTCTTTCACACGTTTGTAAACTTGGTGGCTCAAACACGTTATATCAAATTTTGTTTGTGATTTTGTAGTTACACTTTTAGATCTATGTCAATACGTATTTAAAAAAACGAATTTGATTTTGGATACTATTAACCGCATGTCAGGGATTAATCGCCAAAATAAATCACCAAGGATCATACAATAGAGTTAGTAAAATAGATAAATTAATCTTCAAAGATCATTGCTCTGTAATTGGTTTTGACGAATGCCATGCTAGGCATTTATTGAATTATCCATGATAAACAAAATTATGCAGGCTGAAAGGGGATGTAGAAAATATGCAAAAACGTTTTGGGGGGGGGATTCTTATTGGCTTTCCTCAATTTCGCATAAAATTTATATGGAAAGCATGAAAACTACAACATTGTTACTTCGATAATATGTTACTTATTAAAATGTGATTCGTAATCAATTTACTTGGAAAAAGCACCTATTTAACTTCCCTAAAGTTTGTAAAGCTGGAAAAACAAACGGGTGTATACTTATAAAAAATTATCGTAAATTTGTTAAATATATCTTAGCTATTTTTTTGTTATATTAGAAAAAACAAAAGAAGAACGTATATTTTTTTATCACTATAGAGTTGAATTTAATTTCAAAAATAGGAAATTATGATATTATTTATTGTTAAAGAAGAAAGAACTGAGGAATTATTAAAATTTTAATAGTTACTTCCAAGTTATAGGGTATACTTATAAAAGTAGGCCTTTATAAAAGTAACACATTTTACCAGCTTCATAAAACATTATTGATGAAATCTGTTACTTACTAGAAACTTTTGGAAGTACTTCCTCTAACAGAATCACGATCACAGAAGTTAATAAAGTTCATCCAAAGGGACTGCCAATCAACAGCAAAAGATTTTATGAGACATCTGGAATCAGACCGAAAGGGGAATATCACCTCCCTTTGTGTTTTCGGCCTTTTATCACACACGCGCCGTTTTTATTGTCCAGTGCCAACTTTTACTGGAACTCCTTCCACACCTAAACAACTTTGTTTGCTTGAGGTGTGCTCAATTGTGCAAGTAAAGATACCTTGATAAATGTCTTTACTTTCACTTTTATTCAAAATGGGTTTAAGATTTTTTTCTTTGTGAAAACGAAATTTTTTAGCACATTTTCCGTACTACTACTACTACTAATAATAATACTCTAAATTGTTCTGTTAAATGTTTAAGGGGATAAAATAAGCTATATTCAATCGCTTTAATTCCAAGTTGATGATATATACAAAGTGGTATTTTGTGTGTATATGCAAAAGATAGTAACAATTGCAATAATGAATTATGACATATATTGAAGAATGAAAAGTGAAAAAGAAACTAAAAAAAACTCGTTACTTTTTTTGTATTACAAAAAAGAACACTTTTTACGATATTATAGAGATTTAATTAATTTAATTAATTAATAATACCATTTAAATTATGTGTTAATAATCTAATATATAAAAATCTCATGTGACGGTGTTTATGTTCGTACTCCTCCGAAATGGCTGGACCGATTTTCATGAAATTTTTTATGTGTATTTGGTAGGTATGAGAATAGGTCGTAAAGTATATTTCGCAATACTAGGTAATTAGGGTGTTCCTATCCATGTTCACCGTTCGATGAGGAGATCAACGCTTGCTTGAAATCATCGCCACTGTGACGTAACGTTGAAAAAGACCAGTTAAAAATAAACACGCGCGTCCAAATGCTACAAGATCCATCTGCTGACACATTCTCGGACCAGTTGTTAGATATCGGCAAGGTAAAATGTGCTGTCTATGAAAATACTGGATGCATAAAATTGCCCACTAATTTCTGCACTGTCTTTGATTCGCAAAATGCTCTCATTGACCGCATATTTCCCGTTGTACGCACACAATATATAAATCATGCGTGGCTGGAAGAAAGAGCTATTTTGGCAGTAAAAAATGGGGACGATTTAAACTTCAAGTTACAGCAGTCGTTGTTAGGCGACTTGGTATCATACAAATTGATCGATACAGTTTGCGATGCTAACGAAGCTGTAAATTACCCAACAGGGTTTTTGAAATCACTGGATTTGCCAGGCATGTCACCACACCTTCTACGACTGAAAGTTGGATCTCCGGTTATTTGACTTCGGGATTTGAACTCACCATGACTGTGCAATGACACACGATTAGTCATTAAAAAATTGATGTAAAATGCAATCGAAACCGCCATTTTGAATGGTGAATTCCGACCCGAAAATGTTTTGCTGCCACGAATTCCAATGATTTTCACAGACGTGCCAATCGAATTCAAACGTGTTCAATTTCCTATTAGATTCGCATTCACAGTGACAATCAATAAGTCGCAAGTCCAAACGATGTCTATATCCGGCTTAGATTTGGGCACACCAAGTTTTTCACACGTGGCATGTTCTCGCGTGGGCAAACTATCTAGCATATTTGTGTTGGCTAAAGACGGACTGAGAAAATATATCTTACACTCACTTGCTCTTCGAAATTAATATTGATTTTCTTTATTTCATTTTTATACTTTAGGACAAAAAATATATTACTTTTTTCACTTTACGTTTAACTTTTAAGAGATCAAACAATTTATATGTTCGTTATGTTAATGAAATACATTGTATTGAGAAAATAAATGGTTGGTGTTTTTTTGTTTTATCGGCGATCTGCGTCTACAATGCTCCATTCCTCTTTCTGTCAAAGATCCCATCCCCACACACTTACAATGCATTCGTTAACAACCAAAATATTCAATAGAAATAATTTATAAGGCAGAACAATGTTTGCCGGGTCAGCTAGTAATAAATATAATAAAATATAATAATTAAATTATTGAATTGTTATGCTTGATCAAAACATTAAGCATAATAATTTTCTATAAAATTATTAATTCTCAAAATACAATTAATATGCAATTAATTATTGTCACAGAATACAAAAATCGAATAAAATGCTTTATTATGAATTTCTATTTTATATCCTTGCTTTTAAAATTCTCTAATGATTTATTGCTGTTATTGTTTTGTTTTAAAAGAAATCCAAATATAGGAAACCAAATCCTTTGCTATAGGGAAAGTGGGTAAACTTGAAATCACTAGTTTAATCTCCATTGTCAGATTTAGGGTGTACTAATTTCTCATATTTGATGGTTATTTAGAGGGAAAGGATTTTGAGTCCTTAATTCTCAAGGCCCAAAGCAGAAATTTTATCACTAAGACACAATAATCTTTTTACTGTTAATAACCCACAGGAAATAAAACTTCGGGTCAAATAAATCTTATATGATTGCTTTAAAATATAAAATAAATAATCAGAGGAAGCAATTAGAAATTAATAGCAACTATCGATAAACTATAATTACTGTAGACGAAAAACATATAACCCACTTTTTCCACAGACTAGGTATCTTCAATTTTCATTTGTTTCCAGTAGGGATGTATCTACACTCATCATACACACATAGAGATGTATCACACTAGTCCATAAATTAAGGATAATGCAAGTTCAAGAAAAGAAAGAGTCAAAAGCAAAATAAATATGACTTATTTGTAAATCCTATTTATTAAACAAAAGGTAAAGAGCAAAAAAGATGCTATATATTTGATATCATTAATAAAAATTGAGATATTTTGCTCCCTGGAGAAAATTTAAAAAAAAAAGACTATTTACAAAAACCAATATTATATGGTTGGTATGATGGTTAATACATAGTATGTCTCCCAGACGATGCAATACAGTCCGTACAACGCCTAGGCATACTGAGTATCAAATTATCGATCCGATCTTGGGGAATATTACATCACTCATCAAGCAATGTTCTTCGAAGTTCCGGTAGACATGTAGGAGGTGGTTGAAGGGCTGCAATTCATCGGCCAAGCATATCCCACACATGCTCTATTGGATTCAAGTCCGGTGACAATGCTGTCCAGTCCAAACGGATGATATCCTCCGATCGAAGGCATTCGTTTACGATGTTTGAACGGTGAGGACGGGTGTTGTCATCCATAAACACGAATTCTGCGCCCATGGTGCTACGACAAAAACGTACATGTTGTTCCAGAATGACGTCCCGATTGATTTGGCCTGTCATGGTTCCAATTTTAACATGCAGGTCAGTTCTGGAACCCAGAATAATTCCTCCGCAAACGAGCAATCCTCCACCACCGTAACGGTGTCGCTCAATGCTGTTTTCTTGGTGTTAACGGGTACCTGGTACTCTCAATATGAATGCCCGGCGAGAATTTGACTGCAAGCTAAACCTGGTCTCACCGGAAAGCATCACACAAGCCCATAATGCATGCTCTCTACTTCAGGTTAACTGCAGGGGACAGTGAGTTGCAATAAGTGGAACGCATCTAACAGGCCTACGAGCATATAGACCAATCTGCCCTAATCGTCTGTACACGGTCTGCCTTGAATCTGTCATGCCAGTGGCTGAAGAGAGCTGACGGGACATATCTGATGCTGTTCTCCGTCTGTTTCGTTTGACAGTAACTGACAAATACTGGTCCTCATTCGGCGTTGTAACTCGGGGGCGACCTATGCTGTAATGTCTACTCACATTACCATGATCTTGGAATTGTTGCCAAAGCCTGTAGATGACATTCTGGACAATTCCAAGTTCTTCGAATATTTCCAGATTGGTACGTCAACATTCCAGACGGCCGATAATTCTACCACGTAAAATCTCATCCAAATATGTCCAAAAACAATTGTGTTATAATCATGCGGTTATTGCACTGAAAAGCTTATAAAGCGTTTGCGAACAATTTTACTTGCTTGTCTGTATTCCTTACACATCAATCTCTTACACTCTCGTCATTGTGGTGTACTATCAGTGTCATCTGGTGGCTTCCTGCAGTTTCCATGTGATTTTTGAAGATGTTCGTAGTCATTTTACGGGCGATTTATGTATTTTAGAGTTCGATTTCCACGTGACTCTAAATTATCCTTAATTTATGGACAAGAGTGTAGATTTCATTAATGAAATTAATGGAGTGTTAATCTATTAAAAATCCTTGTATACTGAAGGTAGGAATCATATCATCCATTTACTTTCAGGTTTGCTATTTATTGCATCTTTAAAGTCTGTATCATAGTTGACGTTAGAGATAAATCTGCCGTAGAAAATTAATCCAGTTTGCCACAGAATTGTCTACTTAACGGAGACTTCTGGAAAGAATTTTGTATATATATATTCATTCATTTTCATTTTATTTAAATAATGCAGCCATGTGATTTGTTTGCTGAAGGCAAGTGTAATTTTTTACATTAAGAATACATACATTTTATCCAGTTATAGTTCATTGTAATAGTCACTAAATGTTTTTTTAATAAAAATGAAAAACAAAATAAACAACATAAAAATGTTTAATTTCTATAAAACGCTTTTATTTTCTGAAACTGTGCATAAAGAATTCTGTGCGAAAAAATATCCAGTCACTCATAAAATCAGTGTCGAAATTAAATGAAAACATTTCAGTTTTAAATATTAAAGCAATATGTTTCTTTGTTATAGACTCAATCAGTGTAACTCATTGCTATGGATATTTTTGATTCAAGAATTCATCAAAAAAGATTCAAAATCTTATAGAGCTGTTCTGTTTTGTAACTAAATATGTAGAATTCATATGATTCCCCAGATTTTGAAATGTAGATTCAAATTTTCAAAAAACTAAGAAACGAAACAATGATACATAAATTTTATCCAATAGATTCAATTTTATTCATCACTCACTAATAAAAATTGGGTAGGTGTTCATTCTAGATTAGCGTAATTGAGTATAATCAATTGATATTTCAAATGATAACATTAAACCTTTAAAGGATAAATTTAAAATAAAGATTTATTTAAAGTCAAACTGCTTATTTGGTAAAAACTTTTTATTACATAAATATGAACTATTATTAAGAAATTAAGATAATAAATAAATACAATTAGTTTTTTGTTTCATAGAAAAATTTATAGGGGAATATATGTCATCCACCTTTTCTGAATTAAATGCTTACATATTACATTCTCATAATAATAATAAATATAGAAAGTTATTTTTTATATAAAAAATGTGAACAAATAAATTAGTAATATTTTATGAAGCGATTTTATGAAATAATTTATATATATTATAGTTTTTTTGAAAAGTTGAATCTACATTTCAAAATCTGGGGAATCATATGAATTCTACATATTTAGTTACAAAACTGAACAGCTCTATAAGATTTTGAATCTTTTTTGATGAATTCTTGAATCAAAAATATCCATAGCAATGAGTTACACTGATATATATATATTGTGTACACATAAATAGGGTTGAATTTGATGATAATTGGCTTTAGAATGTTTTCCATTTTTATTCTTCACATAGGAATTCCTTAAGCACGGACAAATCATCAATAGTGGTGTGTATATGTCTACATGCTACAGGTTAACTCTCCAAGGTCAATCAAATTTGGTTTATCAAATTCAATGAGGTGTAGCTTAAACACCCACCCTATAGTCCGTACTTGTCAACCTACGACATTCATCTGCGTGACTCGCTGAAAAAAAAGCATCTCGAAGGGAAGAACTTCAACTCGGAATACAAACTGAAGCACACAATAAAAGACTCGTGCCTGCAACTTTCGAATGAACACTAAAGATTATATCCACAATGTCGTTTTGTACTCTCTTATTTGAATTCCCCTTATATATAGATCAAAATAACAGTAGATGGAAATAATAATAAGAAAAAAGTATAAGAGGGTGGAAGACTAACAATAAAAGAAAAGAGGCGAAAGGAAGTTTAATGGAATAAAAGAAATCGGAAGACAAATTATAGTAAGAAAATTAAAAGGAGAATCGAAATGAATCTAGCAAACCTTTATTTAATTTCGAGGAAGAATCTGCAATGCAGTCTGTGGTTCACATTGTTGAGAATAAGAAACAAAACGAGCAAAATAATGAGGTTAGCAAACGAGAAACCAGAATAAGGTAATCCTGGAATGCAGCACTCGTATTTGCCGCAAACAATTAACTCAAAGGGAGGAGAAATGATCGCTCAGCAGAGTGGAATCGTGACACCCCCACTCGAATAAAAGAAATGACCTTCTTAAGGATTTGGTGATGACGAAATCGAAAAAACAAGACAAATTCATATTTGAGTAGTTTCTAGAAAGTAGCTTTTATAAACACGTTTTTTTTATTTACATTATATTCTGCTTTCTGACATTGAAATCACAATTTTTTCTAAACTCACTGCCACAAGAAGGAGATTAATATTTATTTTAATTATTTATTAAAAGTTTATGAAATTAAATTTGATTAAAGTATTAAAATAGTGTATATTATAAAATAGTATATGTACATAGCATATAAAATAGTATATGTACAAATGCATGCAAGATTTTTGAACATTTAGCTGACGAGGTATTGACTGAAAAATGGATTATGAAATTCCCTCTTTACAAAACTGAAATACGTCAAGTATTTTTTAAAAACAGAAACATACCGATTAATTTTATAATTTAAATTATTCATTATGTAGTTAAATTTGTTCAAGTGATTAATGTATCAATTAAAATAATAACTGAAATAAGCTGCTTGCAAATAAAAACAATAAAAAAATTCACGACAAACGTTTGAATTTAAAATTACCCAAGTGATCTTACAGATGAAATGAAAACTAAATGAACTTAATACAGATGAACTAAAAACTAAAAAAAATATTTAACTATTTATTGAATCAAATTCATTTTAAATCTTACTTTGCACATTCTATCTTTCAGAAATAATAATAATAAAAGAACAATTTTTATGACTTGATTTCTACGGTTGATCCTATTTCTTGTGCTATCATTTAATGTAAAGTTAAAATAAAATAAAATATTTAATGCAAACTTATAAATAAAGGTGTGATTAAATTTAAATATAGGAAAAAATATTAACTAACATATAACATTATTTATTTCGAATGTATTTTAATTACATTGCTTAAATTTTTTTTATATTAACAATATTTAAAAGGGCTTAATATATATATTACATAAAATAAATGTATTTTGAATACATTTATGCCTATATTTCCAGTTTTTTGAACTATAGAAAAGATAGCGAATGAATTAAAGAAGTATTAAGACTTTTATAAAAGGTTTCCATTTGGCAGAGATAAACATGCTGGGATGAAAAAAATATTCCTTGTAATATTAAAGCTTACGTTGCTTATCAACAACAGAATCACTTAAAAATTCGGTACATGTCCGACAAAGAAGCAATTCTACACTAAGCAAATTTTATAATAGTGAGAAAAAGCAATACTGACTTTTATTAAAGCGTTTTTATAAATTTGAGATAACTGTTTTGATTTCGAAACAAATACAAGGCGTTTATAAGGTTCTGGGAGTAAAACTATTTGGATAAACTTGGTATCTGTTACATTTAGAGTATGGGAAAATGAATAACATAATAAATAAATAATAAATAATAATTTTTCGATAGGTGTTTGCGATGTAGGTTATTATTTTTTTTTGTTTTTACTATGTCAAAATGCCTACTGCTTCGATTTTAAAAACATTCAGCTGATAAAAATAATGAGTTTTAGAATGCATCCATGGCTTCATCAAATGGAGAACGTGATCTGTTCATAAAATGTTTTTTTCCCCAAAAAACTAGTAACTATCACTGCAAGAATATCGTAGTCTGAAAGATTTTAAGAAAAAAATACACCGATGTCTGTGAATGGCATGAAGAAAATGATTCGTAAATCTACAGAACATTTCGGGCTGCTCCCTGGAGCTAGAGGACGAAGCGATATGAACCAGGAAGTAGTGGAAGAGATTAGGGAAGCGATTCATTCAGAGTTAGTTGATCAACGACATGTAAGCGCTAGAATTGTAACAAGGACTTTATCAATACCATTGCCGACTGTTCAAAAGGTCTCGCGATGTTTATGACACTCCTCGTATAAAATAAAAATTTTGCAGCCCCTGCAAGCAGGCAATCCAAAATAAAATATTGATTTTGTCAACTTCATTCTTTCCAAAATCGATGACGACGAATTATGGATACGAAAGATTTTGTGGACTGATGAAGCATATTTCACATTATCAGTAGAAGTCAGCTACCAGAGTTGTAGGATATTGGGTTCTTAAAGCCGTATGCTGTTTGGGGGAAAATCCTTGAGTTCAGCATCTGTACTCAATGAAATGATGCGATCCCTACTTTTGAAGAAAGAAACTGCCTAAATTTTACAATACTAATACAAAAGGGAACCGCACCTTATATAGTCTGTTAAACAACTTTTTCATCAATATTTTAGTTTTTAGTAAGGATTGTATAATTAGCAGATATTTCTGAAATGCTTGCCATCCTGTTCATTTGATTTGAATCCTTGCGACTTTCGTCTGTGAAGATATTTAAAAGACCTCATCTATAAGGACAAACTTAACTCTGTTGTTGATTTAAAAAGCAGTATTACTAGACATATCTTAAAATTTTACCAGGAAACATTAAGCATTATTGTGGATCAATCTGTCTTGCGTCTGCAACATTTGATTGGGTTTGAAGGTTCCAATATAATCAATAACGATAAGTACAACAAAAAAAGAACTTTTTTAACAAAGAAAAATATGCTATATTTTCTATGTATAAAATAATGTCAATAATTAGCACCATCTATCGAAAAAAATTTAATTTTTTTTTTGTGTAATTCATTTCCTTATGCTGTAAATATAACAAATACGAAGTTTCTTCAGTATCTCAAAGTCGTTTTTCTTTTACAGTCTTTGAAATACTTGCATTTTAATTCTAACGTCCCAATAATTATAAGTTTAGTTTAGTTACATTAGCGTCTTGTTTGAAGCAATACTAGGGCTATTTCGGGACGGACCTCGTAATTTTGAACCGCGGTAAAATGCCGAGGACGACACCTGAGCTGGCGCCCCCCTCTCCACACCAGCGGGAGGATGTTTGGTCAGGACAGATTTAGCGTGTAGCAGACCCTTTTACAAGACGATTCTTCGGTGGAGTCAGGTCTAGAACCTAAAATCCTCCGGTTCCGAAGCCGAGACTTTACCACCAAGCCACCGCGTCCCCCCAATAATTATAAAGCCTTCAAATTATTACCATGACTAACCCTATTTTTTCTCCATATAAATGTATACTTTTTTTCATTAAGTCGAAAGCATCGATTGTTAAACCATTTGTTTCTCACACTAGCAATGTATAAAGTATTCCATAATCAAACAATAAATAATTCCTGAAAAAAAGTATACATGTAAATTCTGCATCTATTATCCGTTTTTCAACATCTTGTCATTTGTGCCAATACATTTAATGTAAAACCATGTGCTCGATCATTAACAATGCACTGTGCTCTATCATTCTTAATAGATTAATTATTGTGTGGATTCCGAACCAATTCGTACATTAAGAAAAATGGCAAATATTATGATTACAAAATACTGTTCATTATTGGCGAGTTCTTGTCGACTAGTTCTTTTATTCTCTGTCCACCAAAAGCTCTGTTCGTAAATTTTTTTATAATGCTGGATATTTATAAATGTATGATATTTTATAATTTTTTTCTTATAATTTATGAATTAGTTGATTCAGATATATATTCAAATACTTAGATTACAAGAATAATAAGTTCAGTGGAACAAAATAATTCATACAATATCAATACAAGCAAAAACAAAGAATAAAATATTTTTTTTAAAAAAACCAACTTCTTGTTTGTGCATTAAAAAGTAAATTAAAAAATTAGTCATTTCTCGCATTTAGTTACTTTTTTAAAATTTATTATTTTTAATATTTTGGTTATTTGGATAATACTATTTTTTATTTATGATCAATTGTAAGTAAACTAAATATATCAAATTTAATAAAAGTAAAAATTACGTTCAAAAGTCAAATTTCGTTAAAAATAACAAAATAATTTTTTTTCAATATTCTTAAGTTTAAGACAGATTATTTTATAAAATCAGTTTAAACTTTATTTCGAATTTTATTCTCTCTGAAAAAAAGCCTTGACTTTTCTGAAAAAAAAAAAAGCGTTGAATTTTCTGAAAAAAACATTGACTCTTTCATTTCTGCATTGACTTTTTTTAATTCGAGTACTCACGTTTAATGCTAATCACATCTTTGAATACTGTTTCTTTAAATTCCAAATTTGAGTAAAGTTTTCTGAAGGCAGGTATAGTCTGATTGGTAGGGCAGTGGATTTGCTTTCCTTAGGCTGTGAGTTCGAACATAGCCGGCCAAAGACTGTCCGTGTGCGCGGTGGCTGGCACACGTATAAATCTGTCACTCTCACAACGTAATCCCTATCGAGAGTGATACCATTGGCGATATTGGTTCATAGACGATATTTCTCCGATTCCGGTTTAAATTACGATCTGTGGTTGAGTGAATGAAATGCATGAATGAAGTTCGCCCTATAGAAAGTGCTATGAAGGGGGAGTAGCTAAGTCGTACTATTGGCTCTACTGAAAAAGCGAAAGACGCTTACTTGGCTTAAATCGCTGTTATATAATTGTTTGCTAGCTGGAAAAATGCCATAAGTCGCAACAAAAAAGAAAAATCCCAAAAATTATAATCTAATGTATTTGTTTTTTGCTCTAATTTCGTATGGTAATTTCTCTATGCATTCTGTAGTTCTAGAATTAAAAAATAGACAGTCAATCCATTTAAAAAGGTTAATTTTTTTAGTAATAATACGGTAATGAATGAAATGAATTAAGGCATGAACAAAAGTGATTAGGACACTTTTTTTAAAACTAAACTTTTATTAGAACACTAATAAAAGTGTAGAACGTTAAGTTAAATTTTTTAGAGGAAAGTTAAATTTATTAGAACAATAAAATGTAAAATTGTCGTAATTTTAATTATTTCATGTTTTTCTTTATTATTTTATAAAAAATATTATATATACATTATAGAATCAACTATATACTCTTTGGCAGAACCATGAGAGATATATTATTATTTGCAATTTCAATAATTTAATTTATTATCTACTCATTAAAGCTCAATAACCGGAATAAATTTTTCGAAAATAGTTATATTTTTGAATATTTGCCTAAATTAATGAAAAAAATATCTATGAAAACAAAATATATTAGTTAAGTGGCGCCTGTTTTCTAAAAATTAAAAAAAATACCTTTTTTTTTGGCTGAAACGAAGTCTATGGTAAAAATCTTGTAGTTTAGAGGTTTATCAAAAATTTGCAGATAGCTTAAAAAATATACTATCTAATTATTGAACTAAAAAAATAAGCCGTATTTCTATCCCTTCTTTAAATATTGTTTAATTGATAAATAATATGAAGTTTTTAATTTTTTTTATCTTGTGTTTTTATCTTTTTTTTTATTTTTTTTATCTTTCTTTTATATTTTATCTAGAACTAAAACAATTAT
>JAPMOR010050844.1:65577-93219 GCA_026543865.1 Argiope aurantia | reverse complement strand
TGAGAGGGGGCGGGGAGTCCCGAATTCGACCGAGAAATTCAGGGAGGTAACAGCAGGAATCAAGAGGTTAGAAAATCTCCCCATAACATAGGACCCCAAACGATGTTTCTTAGATGAAAATCGCAGAAAGGAAGGGTGTCTGAGAAGGGTTGGAAACTTTAAAAAAATGGATAAAAAGATAGCAAAGGACGTTTCGTTTGGAATCATTATCTTCAAAAATATTAAAATTCGAAGCAAAATAAAAGCATGAAAATGTTTCGCTCTTTCATTGGATCTAAATATGTAGTGTGAGAACGGAAGTGTTTTAAAGATATTTAAGAAAAACGGAGATGGACCCCAGAAATATTGGCAAGATTTCAATGAAATTCGGAATACGAATGGATTGAGTATTTATAAAAATGACTATTCAACGATGACGATTCATTCCTACGTGAAGGGATCTCAAAACAGGAAAGTTTAAAACAGATGTTACGAAACAGAACCAACAATCAAAATGGGGCTGTAGTACATTCTGAAAGTCCGCACAGTCCTGAAAACCGAATGATCCACGCAGTGGCTAATCAAGACATTTTGAGGCCCCAGGCAGCGCTGCTGGGATGTCCTTCTTTAAGAGGGTTTCATTCCATATTTCAATAAATTTAAAATGAGCATTAGTAAACTTTTAAAAATGTTTTTACTTGCTTTCTATGACTTAAGATTGTGCAGACCACGTTTGCATAAATCTAAACAAACGCTGCCTACTTACAAATACTGCAATCTCGAAATGAACGTAAGGAAGATATCAGGAAGATTATCTTTGACAAAGTATCAATATTATCTCAATTTTCATTTAACGATTTGCAACATTATTTTTTATTGTTGTAGTGAAAATCAAACTAATTTCATTAGTTTATTTTTTAGTTCTTGACAAAGGAAGGGACAAGGGAAAAAACTTGATAAAGGAAGTCATGAGACAAAGAAAAAATAATACCCCCCCCCCCTCTTGATTGGATTCAACCGACCCCTTGAATATTAAATGCGCCGTTCTTCTGAAGGAAGAGGCAACAAACGAAGATGCAATCAGACAAAGTAAAACGAAAATACTCGATGAACCCATCAGCTTTTTCTAAAATTCTTTATAGGAATGATTGCCTTCGGCTTACAGATTTGAAAGTGTAAGTAGAGTAAATTCCTCATTATCTGCGGAATTCAGAGGCGCAGCAATCGCGGATAGAATGTAAAATGAAAGAAAAAGGACAAACGTTAATACTAAAATGCTTTTGAATTTTTTTATATATAGCAGATTGCTACATGGAAAACTTAAAAAAAGTAGAGTCTTGTGCCGACAAGTTTCTTGGTTACTAACATCGGAAATTTTTTTTTCTGGTGTTAAATGCTTTTCTCTTTTTTAAAAGTATTTCAGAGTCAACCACGAATATTCGAAATATCATATTTAAACAATGAATTCTTTTATTAATGACTCTTTTACTCTTTGAGTTTCAGAATTCTTTTGGGAAAAAATATGTAAATTGGTTTTAAAAAAATGTCTGCGAACTCATTGCTTTAGATTCGCTGTTCTAATGCGCTGCACCTTAAAATAACCTTTAGAAAAAATAAAGCAATACCAGTGGGAATAGTCTCTCCCAAATTTTCTGGTTTCCTTTCTCGTATACCGTCGTATAAAGTTGAATCCCAGTCGCTCGAATCCGAAATTGGGCTCAGGTCTATAAAAGCAGTCGCAAAATCTCGTATCAAATTTGATGTATTTAAGTCATTGCGCTTTTAAGTTTTCGCGTTTACACGTTTCTGAAAATACAGACCGATACTCGTTCAACGCCTTGTGGGATATAACTTAAAATTTGATAAGCGTTTACTATATAGTTGTTAAATGCGTATGCCGTATGTAGTTATCATATCATATTCAGTCGAGCAGACAGATTTTTCTCTGACAATCGATTGCTCAACATTTGATATAAATCTATAAATTTAGTGCAGAGGCCGTACACAAATTTCATCCGTCTAGTTCAAAGCGTTTTTCAGTTATCATTGTCACAGGCAGACATTTTTAATGTTTTCTTTTCTTTTCTTTTAAATTCAGGACTGACTAAAACGCAGAGATTCGGCAAAATCTAGAATTCACATTTTTTTGACAATCAAAATATTTTTTCTATACTTCAAAAAATATTTTTTCGAGGAAAAGAAAATCCATCGCAAAGGTAGTCTTGAGCACAAACTACAAGAACGTCGTTTATATAAATGTGGGCTTCGCATCATTCATGGACCAACTGTATATTTCATAATAATGAAATACTCAATACACTTGTTTGCTGACTCGACTGATGTCTGTTAAGGTGGCGGAACAATGGAACATACCAGAATTATTAACTTTTAGCAATACAATAATATTTCTTTCTATTAAATCTGTAATATAAATAGAGCGACAACATAAATCCTGAAGCAGTCCGAATGTTCGTTTCGAGTACTGAAAGGATTTTCTCGGGAGCATTTTCGATCATGAATCGCCTGGTAAGAGTTTTGTTTCATTATGATTGATTTCAGATTTAGTTTAGTTTAGTTGTTATATTAATGTCCTGTTTGAAGCAACACTACGGCTATTATGGGACGGAAATCGTTATTTTGACGTCAGATGACGAGGACGAACCTGAGCTGGCATCCCCTCTCCACACCACACCACACCAGCGGGAGGACGTTTGGTCAGGACGGATTTAACGTGCAACAGACCCCCTTACTTGACGGTTCTTCGGTGGAATCGAGTCTCGAACCTGAAACCCTCCGGTTCCGAAGCCGAGACCTTACCGCCAGGCCACCGCGTCCTTGATTGATTTCAGAAGCATATTTTCAAATTCCACTGGAAATATATTTTGGAAACCATTGCAGTGGGTTTTAATGAATGTACGATTTTGAACTAAAATAACTTTTGTGTCATTTCAAATCTATTGTTGTTTGCCGAAAAGAGCGGAGAAAAGGATTTGAATCAATAGTTCTTTCAAACTGAGATCTTTCAGACATCTACCGACATCACTACTTAGTCACAAAGTTGTCAGATACACATTCTAGTGTTGCTATGTTTGAAAATAAGTCAACAGAAGACATTTTAAAATGAATAAGATAAACCAGCTTATTTTTGCAAAACAAATCCCGATCCCGAAGACAGACAGGTTTTGGATTAATACATACTGTGTATGAGGGATAGTGATTTAAATAGACAATAATTCGCCTTCCCACTGTTAATGGATTAGATCAATTTTTAATGTTAGAAACCATTTCCGAATCATAATTCGTACTTTTATTGCCGTACTTTTATTACCGTATTTTTGCTCAATAAATACCGACTTTTAACGAAAACTTAAAACTCTATCTTTCACTACGGTTTGAAAGACATACGGTTAACAGGCAAGAGTGATCTCCCCGAAACCTCTTTGCGTAGTCTCCAATGACAGGACTTTGTGTGAGGTCGCAAAGAAGGTTCCGAGCAAAAGTCACGGGAGACAAATCTTTGGCATGGATCTAACATTTCTGCCGCGCGAATGTGCATTTTGGACGACTGAATGAAACCGAAATGTGACGCGGAGCATTTTAACGACGTTTATGAGTTATTGCATTTATATGCATCCGAAAGTACAGACAGACAGAAAGGCGGCCCTTTGTTAGATCTGATTCAAAATTCCATAGTTGAGATGCTAAAACGTCTGTCAAATTACACTTACCCGGCTCTCTGGCTTCCAGAATTACTGAGTTCATTTATAATCAAACAGTCGAGCAGACGGACAGCCTGGGAATGGATTTCTTTCAAAATTTAATAAAGTTCTATAAATGGGATGTAAAGACCATATACTAAATTTTATCAGTCAGGCTGAAAGCACTTTTGAGTTATGACGTTCACGGTCAGGCATAATGCCCAAACTGTGTTTCTCGAAATCGGAGAGATTTGAAACAGGGAGAGTCGACAAAATCTCGCATCCTCATTTTTTGACCATTACAATGTTTTCTTTATGCTTCTACTAGAAAATAAAAATGCCTTTAAATGACGTTAGCTTTTTTTTTTTTCATCTGTCGTATCTTTCATTCGTTGCGACATTTAGTGAGATTCTGAGAAATTCGTTTTACATTAAATGCTAATTAAAATTCACTTGTATTTGACTAGTAAGCACACGCGTATTTCGAAAATATCTATTCATTAAGTAGTGTTCAATAACTATTGATTAAACTCGAAGTACAAAATGTTTATTGAAACTGCTGTGAACGATGAGTGAAGGGGTGTTGGAAGTGAGACGCAAGCTTCTCCCAGAATATGATGAGGACTGCGTTGGTCTGATGACAATGTCTGGGTTTTGAGCTAGAGGGATGCTCGTTAGAGAGTGTGTATATCGAGATCGGATGCCCTTCTGTTAGTGTGGCATGAAAATTTAAAGAATGATGAATTGAATCGTACCGAAATTGCAGATTACGCCCCCCCCCCCAAATGAACCTGATAAACTTTCAAAATGGGATTTTAAACTGAATAAACTGGACTCATCGGCTGTTTCAAAGTTTAATTATTTCGCATAGTAAAATTCTCCCTCGTAAAATGCATTAATGCAAATAAAAAACAGACGCTTTGAAAAAAATTTAACAAGTCTTTCAGACAAAAGCAGAAATTTCTTGCCCGTGAGAGGGATGCATGTGAGAGGAACCAAAATAAAAATGTGACAAGACTGAAACCGCTGCATTTTTTCATGTCTTACATGATGTTTTAAGCAAAAATCAGCTGAATTGCATTTGCCATAACACCTCATCTGTTCAAGTGTATGGGTAAAAGTGTTACCAGACGTCTGAAGTATTATTGCACTAGTCGTTATTAGCTATTTCACAACTATAAATCAACGGGAGCAGTCCCCCGTAATTTCTCGCATATTCTCGCATATATAAAGGTGATTTTGTGTTTTTTCCGAACCGATTGAAATGAAAATTGGACATAGAACTACAATTGCAGTTACAAAATCACATACCAAATTTGATATATATATAAGCCATTGTGTTTTTGATTTATCGTGTTTACATGTTTCTGAAAGAGCAGACCGACAGGAGTTCAGCCCCTTCTTGGATGTGGCTCAAAATTTGAGAAGTGTCTACAATATGGATTTTCTTCTTGTGTACCGAATTTTATCCATCCAGCTTTCTTCATTTTGCAGTTATTTTGTTAATTTATATTCAAACCGCCGGACAGACCTCCTCCGAAGAGAGTTTGCTTAAAAAGGGACAGAAATCTACACATTTGATGCAAAGACTAGAGATCAAATTTGATCTGTCTAGTTCGAAGCACTTTTGAGTTATCTTTGTAACAGACAGACAAACAGAACATATGGACTAAAGGACAGATAGATATTCGAAAAATGTGTTTTAGCAACGGAGGAAGATCTAAAATGTGGAGTTTAATGAAAATCGCGAGTTCAAATTGTTTGACCATGACAGTACTTTCTCGATACTTCTTATACGAGAAAATAATAACGTTAGGAACATTTTACTACTTTTTCACATGTCACATCATGGCTCTACGAGTGGCGCTAGAATCAGTGTACTAAGCGGGCTTCATTGGAAGTGTCATGAATTTATTTGTAATGCAGTGGATAAATTATCCTTCGCGTAAAAACCTTTTTGCAAGCCATTTCACTACTCACAATTCCAAAACAAATACTAAAGTCCGTTTTGAATCCATATCACAAAACAGGTACTACCATTCTATGCATTTTTAGTGTAATTCCACAGAAAGTGATGTCATTGGCTGCCAGTAGAACATTAAATAAAACGAAGATTATCATATTAAGTGAGAAACTTTTCGTCCGCTTTTCCCCCCTCAAATTTGAAGCTTTATTTAAAAAAAAGGATTATCTATTCATGTTTCAAAGTACTGTCAGTCTCAAGTTACCCCTTTTTCGCACCTTTTATGGCAATTGTCGAGTATCATTTCGGAAAAACAATGCTCCTTTGAGGCGAACCACGAATCGATAAGAGCAGAAATATGGATCATCCAAGCCTTTCATGATCGATCAAAACAAAGGGTAGTCGGAAGGAGCAACGCCTGGAAAATACATTGGTAGGAGTAACATCTCTCATTCCAAGTATGCCTCGACATGCTTGGAATGGGAGATAGAATCTTGTGGCATATGGCAGAGCTGGGTCAGGCTGTAGGATAATTTTGTCGAGTCTCTCTTGAGAATGTCGCCATGTTTTGTTCGATGCTCGGTTCCAATGCATCAATTGCGTTCGACATCTCTCCTCTTTGATGGTTTCAATCGATTTTTAAAGCACACTAAGTTGGCCTTCCCAAAATCTTGGTATCGTGAACATTCGATCTCAGTGTATTAATATCAATACGTATTAATTTATATTCTTAAATATTAATTACTCTCGTTCTCATTTCTACTTATATTCATTTAATTGCACATATTCAGAAGTATTGCTTTCCTGTTCAGTCATGCATAAAATATTTTGATGTGTCATTTGTACTCTGAAATCGAAGCACTTTTGAGTTATCTTTGTAACAGACAGACAGACAGAACATATGGACTAAAGGACAGATAGATATTCGAAAAATGTGTTTTAGCAACGGAGGAAGATCTAAAATGTGGAGTTCGGGGTGCAGTTGAAATGCAAGCACTGCGTCGTAGAATGGAGGGTGTATGTTTAATCCATCTTACATCTATTAAAGTGGTGAGATAACTTCTCAGCTATAGGCAATGTATCTTTATACCGGTGAGACAAGAGGCAGCAATGATCTAGTGATAAGATCTTGATTTCGAGAGAGGGTTTTAGCTTCATAATCCAATCCCATTGAAGAGCCGCCGTGTAACTGGGTCTGGTGCACGCTATATTTATCGAGGCCAAGTGGCCTTCTATTAGCGGAAGTTTGGAGAGTGAGTACCACTCAGGAATCGGCCTTGTTATCTGAGTGATTTTTAAAAATTCAATCCGAGGTACATTTCAAAAACATCCACTCATTGCTTTAAATCGGGACGGTAGTATATGATTGAACTAAAACAGTAAGAACAGTTTGAAATTCCTTCGCTTTGAAACCAATATTCCTTTGTAATATTTGGCGCAGTTCATAGCTTAATAAGTAAGCTCATTGTTTTGGACTTGTGTTTCTTATTACAAAATATTTAATAGTTTTTGACGTAAGTAGTGAATTATTATTTCTATAATTTTGTATTGAAATTTTGAAAATTAAAGAAATAAGTCTTTTAATCACTTGTGGAAACACCTTTTTTAAGATGTCATGACCTTCTCATCTTCCTGCAGCTCCTTTTCTGTGCCATTTTCACCCTCGTCGCTTCCCACCTGAATGCCAGACTCCCGGTGGTTCCTTTGGTGGGGAGGATCCCGGTTCTTGCAGAAAGAGGAAGAGATAGCAACTACGCTGCTTCCTTGGGAGGAGCGCCCGTCGGCCTGTACCAGAGAGACGAAGGAGATTTCGGAGACAGACCGGAAGTGCTGGGCGCTTCTCTGGGAAATGCCAAAGTAGGGATCTACGGGAAAACAATTGACCGTTTGCCACGTTCTTTGGCCGGTAAATGACGGTACATTTTTGCAATTATTATTTGTCAAGTCAACAGCTCTTCAGATTTCCAACTAACCATTCTGTGTGTGGGGGGGGGGGGGGGAAAGCAGAAAGCGGGGAATTAATTGTCTGAATTAAAATTATTGTTGCTGTAAACGTTTGTTGAAGGTACTCGTCAACTTGTAGTGTTCTATTAAAATGATCAAAAAGATGAGATTAAAGATCAAAGAAATTCATAGTTTCTGTCATAACCATTTGAAAATCACTACCTACCATTAAAATTCATAATTTTTTTAACCATCAGAAGCAATACAGCGAGAAAGTACGTGCGGAAAATCCTCTAAAATAACCAAAACATTTAATAATTTTTTTTCTAACATTAAAATTTAAACTTTGGGCTTTGATGTGTATTGAGACGCCATTACGGTTATTTGTACTCCAAATTTCATGACTACAAGTGCGATTAATTTGTCTATAACAGATACGCATTTCGTTTTATAAGTATATATATAAAATTGATGTTAGTATGGAAGGCTTAATATTTAAGTAACTATTATTAATTAAAGAATTTACCTTTTTTCACAATTCAGATTTTCTGATGTTGGAAATATGCATGAAATCCCCAAAAAGAAAGATTTTGAACGTATATCTAAGTTTTATAACTCCTTCATTCCGAAAAATATTTTTTTTATTTATGATCGTGTATGAAAATGGAAACTTAAAAATGGAAAAGAATTGGATGTATGAAATATATTGTACTGTCTTTAAAAAATACTGTAGATAAGATTTATCTGCCTCACATTCTGTGTCAAATCCATCAAGAAGAAGTACTTCCCAAAAATGCTCTACTTAATCTTCTCTTGCGTGTGATTAGTTGCGTAAAAAAGTTCTAACTTTTTGTGTACAAAAAGTAAGTATTAGAATCCCATAAAACTCCATTCAAGCAATAGATGAATATATAAATTTCAGAGTTCAGTAAGTGGAAGTTATATGTTTCGGGGGGAGATACTATTTGCCTTTGAATAATTTGACCTCAAAATGTAGCTAGTTACAGCCCTGAAATTTGGTATACGGACTTTCCACCGAAATTCCAGATATCCATCAAATTCTGGAAGAAATTCGTCTGCATGCTCTTCCTTCCATGTGTTTATAGATACGATTACTCAAAAACGCAAAGAGCATGATAGCATTCAGCCTGTGGACTTCACTCTGCCGATGCATTTGCGAACATTTGAGCTCAATCAGTCGCAACAATAACGACTTCGACTTGCGAAGTTCAGCGATCTTGACAGCACTACGGATTCGCATCATGTTTTGAATTCGTTCAGTGAAAAAGAAGACACTCATAAAACACCAATTCTTACTTTTTTATTTGTTCTATGAAGAGTAAAATGTTCCATATTTTTTTAGTATTCGAGAGAATAGAGGAGAGAACACTCTGGTTGGTTTAGTTTTATAACATTATTTTATGTAATTTTAAATTCATTTAAAAAAAGAAAATTTCTCTCAATCATTCGATCCCTTTTCTTACCATATGTATTGAATAACATTTCCATACAAGCAGCTTCGAAATTCCAGCTCGAAATTTGCTATTCCTTTGGACAGATCATTCAAGAAATGACATTACCCAACGAGTCACTGGCTTAATACAACGATACAAGTTCTGGATTTTTTCCCCTTCTAAATACTATCTGGTAACGTGATCAAACTAAGTACTTGATCAAATGAGTCACCAGAATTGAAACATCTGTTCATTTTCCAATGAGTGAAATTCAAGTTTCCATTATAAGATTCACGAATTCCTGTTTGGTCCAGAAGTTTCTGTGCTTCCTCCTTCCACCTTCAATGTGTCTCAAAATTCCTCACTGGAACTGTCGTTCATGAGTTAAAAATGTTTTTTGTCGGCATGCCAAAAGACAAAGAAATTTTCTTTTGTCAAAAGATACAAATGAATGGAACGTCCATCCTTTCGGCTGTTCCACCCTGCTCATTCATGAGGTCAAAGCAAAGTGGACGGGAATGCAACCGATTTCCGACGAGGCGTCTCGTGCATAGGTTAAAAATCTGTACGAGAATCCCTTTTTAGCACTTTTGTTAATTCGACAATCTAATAACTGCCGGATTGCTGAGACAGTATTTGACAACGACCGACATCAAGCAAGTATGCAGTTTTCAATTTCTTTTGTATCTGGAACATTCTGCCTCAGTTAATAAGTGTATTAAACACATGATAAAATCTTAATAGCATGAAACAAACCTACCGGCACGAGCTTATTTAATGTGCGAGATAAAATGAAGGGCGGAACAACCCTTTGGTTTCAAATGTTTCTTTTAAAGATTCAACTGGCATTTACGCAGCAATACATTTTAGATCACTTGCATGTATATCATTTTGTTCACTGACGTTTAAGAATGTTATCAAGCGAAGGATATTATGTCAAGTCAACAGAAGGATATTATGCTTTTTATGCCAGCATTTGATTTTTATTACTACCTTAAAATCCATCTAATGAGCAGCGCATTAGTAAAAATCCGTTTAAAATTGTTATTGCATAAATAAAAACTGTACTTGAATTCGAATTCTACTGCAAGTTCAATATACTTTAAGCAGAAAAGATTTGTTTCCAATTTTTTGTTCCTGATTTTTTTCTCTCCATTTTAGATTAATCAAAGTTTTGAAGGATGATACAAAAGGATTTCGGAAATGACAGGCTGTACAATAAAGTGTTATTATTTGTTAATGGAAGGCTGTACATTAAAGTATTATGTAACACTATTATTTTAAAGTTTTAAAATAAAATTTTGTCTTGCACTTGATCTGTTGACCCTTTTTTTTTCGGTAATCTACAGATTGACATTTTTAGATCAGAATGAAGCAGTCTTTTTTAAACATGTGCAAGAACTTTTGTATTGTTGAAAGCTTAAGCAAATAACGCGATTGTGTTATGATCAAAACTAGACAACTCTATTCAGAGCCTGCTAATGCGATGCTATTATTTAATTTCATTGAACATGCTTAATGACCATTACACAAATAAACACCCGAAAGCAGAACCTAAAAAAAAAGCGAAATTGGTAGAGACAAAGTCATTGTGACGCTGATTACTACGATGTGATCATCTCATCTCCGCAGGCGCGCATCGCCGACGCTAAACAATACGTGACTGGCACTATTCACTTAAAAATTATTTAATAATTTAGGACTATTGGTAGGATGTCTTTTAAAAGAAAATCATAACATTCCAAAACGTTAATCTACGCATAACCCAAACGATACACTGATTTCAATTTCAAATCAAACAAAACAACCCTATCTTATTCTAATAATCGACAAAACTTGAATTCTAATATCTGTAAAAATAATGAGCAAACTTTTTAGAAATTGTATCACAAAAAGAAATGGGAAATCGCTACTTTTAAAACATGAAATTAAACTATAGCTAAATGTATCTGGATACAGTGTTGGCGACTGGGAAATGTTTTCTTAATGCTGTTTGAAATTTGAACTCGATTATCATTTCATTCATGGTTCTCTTTGGATTTGACTTAGTAGCGGATTTAAAAAAATGATTAATTGTGCATATCCTCCACTGACGTCAACTTCCTGCTCAATAGAGCCAGAGGCGGAGGTGGCAGAGATTGAGAGTTTCGTAGGCAAAAATGTTCTCCACTTTAGGATGTTTGTAGAGAGTTGCCCATTATCGAATATGATAATTTAAAAACCACCTTAAAGTTAATATATTACAAACAGTCGAAATATACAAGTAACGGTTAAAGCATTTTGTCTATATTTGGCGAAAAAATTGATAGGGTAGTAGGCCAATAATATACCGTATTTTGCGGATCATTTTTGATACGCCGAACTAATAATGGAATGCAATGGATGTCGAAGACGTTAAGTTCGAAGATTTTCAGACATCTCATTCAAATGCCGTTCATCCAGCTTATAATTTGTACTAATTGTGACCATTTAACCGACAAGATAACAAGTGAATAAGAAAACGACAATGTGACAGGCTCATTTTGATGGCAATTTTTGGTCGGACGACCATGAACTCAAGCAGTGAGTGTCGAAGACATTAAGTCTGCAGTGTTTCAGACATTTGATTGAAATGTCGTTCCTTTAGCTAATAATTTGCGCTGGTTATATCCTACAAGTGAATAAGAATATCGTATTCTGCCGACAATTTTTGGTCTATGAACTGAATGTGATGAATGTCCAAGACTGTACTTGCAAATTCTCAGCCATTTGATTCAATTGTTGTTCATCGAGCTTTTAATTTGCACTACATCTGGGCAACATAACCGACAAGGCGACTTGTGAATAAGACATAAGACATGACGTATTTTGCCAAAAAATTTTGATCGGCCGACTGAGAATTCAATGCGATGGATGTCGACGACGTTAAATCCAAATTCTCAGTTATTTGATTTAAATAATATAAAATTCATTCAGCATATAATTTATACTATATTTAACAGAATAATCAATAAGTTTACAAGTAATAAGAAGTCACATTTTTCCCGACTAACCTTTGTCCTTCGGCTAAGATTTTCTCCTAGATTCTGGAAAAAAATTGTTTAATTTGAGCACTTCGATTACCTGCCAGTGGAATCATTAGAAAAACAGATGTTTTTATATTATTCATGAATAGGACGATAGAGTCGTTTTTCATCATTCATATTCAAGTTCTGAAATGAATCGTCATCTTATTCATCTAATTATTGCTTTCCCGGTAACGAATTGGTGAATTTATTTTATTCCTTTCACTGTGAGAATTCTAGACCAAAATCTGGTTAATGGTTAAACTAAATTGAATGAAACACTCTTCTTCTTTTGATATTCTTGTGCCTATGCATGATGAAAAGAGTTACTTTGCTGCAGCCAAATGATGTGAATTCATTATAAATAACTGGAGTAAGCAAATTGTATAAGTGTAAATTAAATTTATTTAACAGTAAAATATCTGTTTACTTTTGCAATCTAATTTATCAGTGTACAATTATTACCCTAAAGAAATATTACCGACTGCAGTTGACGACAAAAAAAAATAAATAAATAAATAGTGGTACGGTAACTTTTTAGCTACACTAAAAAGAGTTTATCCAAGTAGGCACTAAATTTGTTAAATAAATTACTTCCTAAATTCTTCAGACTCTGCATTCAATATTATTACTATGTAATCGGGGAACGCATCTTTATTATTTTTTTTATTTAAATTACTATTTGCCTGAAAACTATATAAATTCATATGCTTCTAAATTTTTATGGACTTTTAATAAAGATGTCGTGATAAAATTATGATTAAAAAAGTTATTCATAGAATATTCATATATAACACATAACCCCTTGACATACGAATTTACTAATAAGATGGCAAATCTTATTTGGGAAAATTATAATAATTTTGATCCCTAAAATAATATAAGGGCATTTGAGATGCATTTTCAATTGATTTTTACATTTTAAATTTCTTAATATTTTCATTTAATTGCAGACTTAAAAATTTAGTAATTCCATATGCGAGTCAGATGTCATTGTATACGAAGGGATTAAGAAAAAACAATGCCTTCAATTGAGGGGATAAAACTTACTTTTTGTAAGGAATATTAGCTTGGAATTACTCTGAATTAAAAAAAAAATGTATTTAACCATAAAAACGCATGCCTAAAAAAGTGAAGATAGGGGATTCATATTCAAGATCTAATTGGTTTTTTTTTTAAATAAAAGACACTGGTTTTTGAAGCCTAAATATATATTGAAAAATAAATACTGGGGGTATCTAACGTTCAAGCAGTCCATTTTTCAAAATAATTTTTTTCATATCTCACATAAAATAGCAAGTTTGTACATACATTAACAAAATATTTTCTCCAATCTTCTTAAGAAACAGCATCATGTATCTTTTCTGAATTCTATATTGTTCGTGTCCGCACAGTAGTAAATTTTTGTTGAGTGCGCGCACTTATTCTTCTCGGATTTGAAACAGGTCTGAATTCCTGCTCGTTGTTGTAATCCTTATTTAATAAATATTTTATGTGGGGGTTGCGCTTAAAAATAGATTTTTGGAGAAAATATCGAATATTTTTTTATTTATTATTCTGGATTTCTAAAAACAGTTTCTTTTTCAGAACTTTTTGTTTCAACATTCATTTTATATAGCTTCTGATATAAAACAATAAGAGCCTGCATCTGTTCATTTAGCGAGACAAGACATTCTGGCGCAGTCTGTGTTTCTATCTGTATGCTGCAGTCTAGAATGGAAGATAACCGTATTTTTTTCTAAAAACAGATCTCAGAGAAATTAAATCACAAGATGCTCATAAAGAAATTGACTCAAATTTTGACCATTTTTTGATGGTCAGTAAATGAAACCGGGAACTTTTTTTTTACAAATACATTTGTAAATTTTTAACATTAAAAGAAAGGATAAATAAATAAAAATCTGAATAAAAAAGTAGCTAAATAATGCTTGACATTCTTCATTTAGATGTAAAATTAATTATGATGAGTTCATTTGAGACCAAATTAGAGGTATTGTGCCCCGTCGGCAAATCTCTGCCGCCGCCTTTGAGTAGAGCGGTCACCAGTATTCATATTTCGCACAGGCTCATCTACAAATCGTTCTTCTCTATTTCAAACCAAGGTGTTTTCTCTTTGCAACATTCAATAGATCTATTGTGAGCGGCTCAAATGCGAATGAATGACGTGACTAAAATTGAAGCCTCACATTTTGCTCACAAATTGTACGAAATAAAAGTAAGGTATTAATGAAGACGTTGCTACAGTTATCAATTTGTTTCCTACATTATTATAAGCTCAGTGTTGCCAAACCATTATCCTTATTTTAAATGAATTAGAGAAATTAAATTTCTTTTAAAATCGTAACAAAGATACAATTCAAAATAAGGCTTGTAAAAAAATAAATATTTATTTCATTAATTTTCATAATTTAATAAAAATACATAAAAATTATTAAATAAATCCTTATAAAATAAAAAATTATTAAATAAATCCTTATAAAATAAAAAAATTATTAAATAAAACTATTCAAGTGCCAAGCGCCTTCATGTCTGATGTGATTTGTGAGTAAAATTTAAATCAAATCTATTTAACAATTCTGACTTCTAAAGCATGCACGCAATTTATGAATAGCCTTTGTATTATTGTTAGTGATTAGAAAATTTTTTTAAAAAAATTCAGTGCACGATCGGCAAGTATTTTTCAGAACAATGCCTCATGCTCTATATTACTTGAGTCAGTCGCACTAATATTAATTGAAAACTATGAATTTGATATTGTATCTAACCAGTAGGATGGTCCCAGCAAAACTTTGCATATTGTCTAATGAATGTGCTCTTGTATGCTCTCTTAATCTCTCCCCTGCCTTCGCAAAAAAAAAAAAAAAAAAAAAAAAATCTGTGTACCTTGCATAAAGCAGAGAACGGCTTACTTGGTACTGGCGTTCAATGATTACGAATTATTAATCTTTTACGTTAATTTAGCATTTTTAACGAATCTATCGTGTGATCCTTAGGGAGCGTTTTTCTTTTAAGGTGATTCATCTGTGGCACGTGATTAACAGCATCCGAAAGTCGAAAGAGTATTTTAGATGTATATTTTCCCAACCGCTTGAAGCAACAATTTAACACAGATATGCATTCCCACTTTAACACAGATATACAGAAAAATCACGTACCAAATTTGATATATTTAAGTCATTGCGCTTCTGAGTGCGGCGTTCGCATGCTTCCAGAAACGCAGTCCAACAAAGGTTCAAACCATTCCTGGATAGATTTGGAACAAAATGGGACAGTTAAGTCTACACTATAGAAATTAAATTTGTGTACCGAATTTTAGCCTTTTCGCTCTCTCCGTTTTTATTTATTTATCGTGTTAATTTATATTCGAACAGCCGAAAAGTCAGAGTTTCTCTGAATAGATTTTTGTCATCATTTGACGAAATCCTACAAATTGGGTGCAAAGACCGCGTATTAAATTTCATTGGTCTAGCTAAAAGAGTTTTTGAGTCATCTTTGCCATTGACAGACATTCCCAAAAACGTGTTTTCCGAAATCTGTGAAAATCTATAGCTCGGAGATTTGCCAAAATCTCGAGTCCAAATTCTTGGCTATTACGATACTTTCTCTTTATTTCGAATACGAGAAAAATGCAAATGAATTGCAGTACCGATATTCTTTCTCTCTCTATATATATATATACATATACATATATGTTAATATAAATGTTATTTGTCCGAACTCATTAACTTAGTAATTAGAGTTGAGAATTCTAAAGCCTTAAAAGTCATCTTCTGTTTACGCGGAAATCGAAATTTTTTCAAATTTTTCGTCTATTTCACTCTTAATTATTTTCTATAAGCTCATTCCATTTCCACCAGTCGAACCATTTCTCATTCCTAAGTCTTTGATAAAGAGTGGATTTCGAAAGAGGAAGAGAATCGCTGAGGAACTGTGAAAAAGGGCGAAAATGAATGCAGCTGAAAGCGATTATTTACTTTTCCTGATTGGGAGGAATCAGACCATGAACGCAAAGATTTTCGGAAAAGAAATCCGTTGGCTGTTGTCAGTTTTGTTTAGCACAGTAGAAGAATGAAGGCGTTTCCTGTTCTGGTGAGTCGAGTTTCTGTTATTTATTCCCAAAAAATATATTAGAATAATATTCTCCGAGTATTAAAATTTATGATCTATAAGAATTATTTTGATAAGGTGTAGCGTAATGTTCTTGAATGAAGTTTGTAATCTTTTGTTAAAATAAATATTATCACGAGAAATAGAATGACAAGAAAGTACATAATAACAAAGTGTAAGAAAAACGTAACCCACATAACTTTTTTTTAATAGAGAAGTCAGTCACGAATTCACGGTTGATGTCAGACATGGCCCTATTAGTAAAGAATTGTTTTTTTTTTTATTTTCTTTTATTTCATTTGTTGACGGTTCGTAAAGATAGAATTTTTTATATCTATTTTTCTCTTAACTTCAGAAAGCGTGTTCTCTTGTGTATTCTTATTGGCAATGCAATATTTTCAGAACTTAATTACCAGTTAATCATTAATCAAATTAAATTTAGATTCTCTGCTTATAGCGAAAAATTTTGCAAAGTAATTTATCTCAGAATTAATAAGTTGAAAATAATTAAAATAAAAGAAATTCCGCTGTTTCGAACAATAATAAAAGTGCGTTTTTATTAAGTTTTTCTCATGTGTGAATGACAAGTCTCGTTTTTTTTAAATAGTCGACAATAGACTTCTTTTATATTATATTTGAGTAACTGCCTTATGAGGAATTAATCCTATTTTAACATCAAAAATTTATTGCTTCAATAAAGATCAACTGTTGCCTATTTAGAATGTTTATTTACTTTTAATTGCTGTAGAAAAAAATTATGAATTTAATTAAAGCATCATTTACAAACATTTTTTTTAACTCAGCACACAAGCAGGAGAAATTTTATTTATTTTTTCATTTATTTTCTACTGTTGAGTCTTTAATTTATTATTTCTTATTTATAAATATCATAGAATTGTAAAATCATTTTTTTCAAATTCTCTAAAATGTGATGCCATTGCTATGGGATCAAAATTTAATCTTATTAATCGGTTAATTAATAACTGAGTTCTGAAAATATTAAAATACCTTAATATCTTTGAGAATACGCAAGATACCAAATTTGAAAATTCGCCTATCAAAAATGAGTGAAAGCTTGATTTTAAGATTCCATTCTTATTAAGGTGAAACAAGTTAAGTTAAATAATAATGTAGGAAAATCATTAGAAGTTGGTCAATAATTATTTTAATTATGGAGTCTCCTTTTGAAAATCGATTTAATGCTTTGTTTTTGTATTTATTTTATTAATTTGTGATCATTTCATTTTTTTAGAATCGAAACAAACGGGTGGCTAAGCTTTTTTTATATTAAAAAATAAGTGGGGGCAGAAAGTGAAAAGAAATTTACGTCATGGTTTATGTTATTTTATAATAAGGTTAGTGAAGTAATAATCACAACGAAATAGACAGATTTTGATTATTACTAAAAAACGAAAAGTAAAGATTAAATAAATACTGATTAACTATTTCTCTATTATTTCGTAACGAGGTAAGTAGCTTATAATCTTGCAAAACATGTTTTCAAGACTCAAATGCTTCCTTAAAAGCCGCTTTTTTTCTTTTGTTTGTCGAAAAATCATGAATTAGTGCAAGTCTGAAATAAGTTTCCATTTACTGCTATCTCTTTATGCAGCGTTCGATTCATTTCTCTTTATATGAACTAAAAAGAAGAATCGAGGGATTGAAATAGAGCGCCATTCGCTGAAATATTAAAATAAAATTATTCAAAAACAAAATGTATATGTTACGGTCATCTTGAAGAATCGGTTATTATTAATACTAACTCATCATTATTAATAATAACAAAATAAGCTAGTTAAAGAGGAATAAATTATGAGCATTTATCATCTTAACTAATTATTATTAAAACTAATCAATGAAGTTTGGTCAATGCCAGTTTTTCTTGCTTTTTTTTCATGCGTTGGCTACAGCTAGACAATATCAGTTGATTGTTTATTTTACAACTGAGGTTCCCGATTCTTTCGCTGTCAGTTTTTGGCGTTTATATTATTGTTTTTCACAAATTGAGATAGTTATTTTACCAAATTTTACTACGACACAATGGAAAACGATTTAGAAGTCATGAAGTCACTTTTCAACAACCTTTCAGAAATAACCGAAAGAAGCGGTTATTATTAATCATGATCGGTTGATATCCAGTTATTATTAACTGGTCATTCACATTGAACGCAACATATGTTAGCGACGGAATAAGAAGAATAAAATTAAAAGGAACATTGATTCATTCCCTTCCTCCCCCCCAAAATTATAATACTATATCCGCCATTAATACATCCGTTCTTTTTAATGCATCAAAATATCTTTTTTCTTCCTTCAACAGATAGATATGTTCAATGACTTATCCCCCCCCCCCCCCACAAAAAAACCGGGACTAATTAATTATAAAAAAAAGAAGTTAGAAAAAATATCACAGAAAAGCTTCATAGCAAGTTTAAGAAACACATAAAAAGAGGCACATCCATGCCCCGATCCTATATGAACCGTTTAATCTCATTGACCAAACAAACTTCACTGGGGATTATTAAGAATAACCAGTTCACGTGAATCATTTTCTCTCTTTTAACGAAAGAAGCGGTTATTATAAATAATGAAGGGTTGGTGTTAATAATAATCATATTTATCACTTTAACCGTAACATATGTCTTAAAGCATGCTATAAAATCATGTATATATGCAATTGGAGTTGGTTACTACATGAAAATTTTTTAAAATTTCTTCAGAGGACCGATTTTTTTACTAAGAATGCCATATTTAAAAAGAGGAAAAAATGAAATGAATCCAAAGAAAAAAAAATGTATCTTGTTTCATAAAAAATAGTTTTATTTACTGATGAATTATTAATAAATGAACAATTTGAGAAAATTTCTTATAGTTTGAAATAAGAGAGAGAAGCATCCAAGTTTTTATTTCTTCAGAAAATGAAATCATTGAATAATTCTTTAAATAATTAATTGTTAATTATTGAAACCCTGTTATGGGGCCAAAGTGTTTATAAACCCTTTTTTTGCTGTAAGAGATAGTAGCGTTAATAGGCGAGAGTGAAAATGACAATTTATAAATGAATGAATTTGGTGTTAAATATATTACCTCTCTTATTAAAGTGGGCTGATTGATCCAAAAACAAATCTAATAATACTTCTTCACATGATTGAATGAACTGCTACCAAATGAATGGCACGAATATTTTACAAAATGAAAAACTCTGGTTTATTACAAATACTATCAAATAGCCTTTTCGTGTTTTTCCGGCGAGCGAAATACGATGTCACGCACTGAGGAGTCTTGTAAATGTTCAAAGCTTTCTCTTTTTCTCAGCAATCCTCCCACTCCTTTATTACCGTTTTGTTTATTCTTGAGGATTGAAAAAAAAAGACTCTGGGGTCTTGCAACGCGTCAAGGTCAATAGAACCTTTCGTGTTGAAATGGCCTCCTTATTCGACCTTGAGTGGTGCAACATGGCATTGACTTCTCAACAAAATAGTGTTAGAAAACTAAACATCATTGAAATTCCTTTTTTTAGTGTTTCCACTTTCTCTCATGCTATGAGAAATCATTATAACAATCCAAATAAATAAATAAAAATAAAGTGATTAAGTTTTCGCTTTCAGCCACTCCCAACCCCCCAAACCTTCCGTATATGAGTTTGTTTTCTCATATACGCAGTGTAGAGAAAATAGTGTCATCGTCATAAAAACTCGAACGCGAGATTTCGACTCGAACTCGAGATTTTAACGAATCTTCACGTTTCAGACCCTCCCCCCCCCGAGTTCGAAAAACACATTTTTTGGCCCTACGTCTGTCTTGTTTGTGACAAAGATAACTCAAAAAAGGCTTTGATTTAGATGGATGACATTCGGTATGCGTCGTTATGCCAAATGTGTAGATTTTTATCAAACTCTGTGCCAAATCCAAAAGCAAGTTGAACGCCTGTTCTTTCAGAAGCATATAGACGCGACAACTCAAAAACGCAATACCTTAAAGTGACCAAATCTGTTATGTAACGGCAATCACAGCTCTGTGTCAAATTTGGGTTTCAATCGGTTCAAGAAAAAAATACGTCTAAGATGCAAATTTGTTTTCGTTAGACAGTATGCGAGAAAACGTTGGCGAGACCACCCCCGCTGATTTATCTTCATTACATTTCGGCCAAAGGAACGATCTCACTTTCTTTCATGCAAAGCGCAAGAGTACCACATTGTATTAGTATACCAGAGGGTTGAATGGGGAATGTTCTCGTAAGTGAGTTAAAAGAACAGTATGCGGATTTATTTGTGTAGCATTTATGCACGTAGCTTCAAATGCAAACTATTAACAACCCAATCCAATCGTATGCAATTTGTCACTAACCTTCTAAATTCTTATAGAACTTGTAAATACCGCTTTTGCCTCGTAGCAAACTAACTATTCAGGTGACTAGCTATCAGCCGAATCGATACTTGGGGACAAAGTGTACTCACCGCCTGAGGGGTCGTCCCACATGACCTGTTTGTGAGGTTTTTAGCGATCCATAAGAAGCAGGCATTGAATGAGCCATGAGGCATTGAACTTGATAGCAGAAAGCAAAAGGTGTACTGAAAGGTAAAAGGAATAAAACAATACCTGGGAATATCGGGATAGGGGACTCACATATCCAAAGTTGAATTCTTTTAGGGCCGTTGCTGCCTTAAGACACTGAAGGATTGGAAGGGATTTAATTGCAGTGAAATGCCTACCCGGAGTTTTTCCTTACACGCAGATTTGAACCTGAACAGGTAACATTTTCTTCCCAGTGCATACGTTGAATAAAATCCCTTGAAGAAACTTTTACACTTATTGAGCTCTGTGTGGTCTAGAACTATTATTGTACAAGATAAGAGAGTCAAACAGTATGCAGGCGTAAGAACGTTCCAAAAGGTCAAATTATATCTCTATATAAAAGAGCGTTAATGGTACTTCATGAACTGAGATAGAAGGTGAGTGGTTCTTCCAGGAAAGATACCTATTCATACACATGTACTGGACCTAAAAAATGTGTCTCTTTCATTGATATTATTGGATTAATAAAGTTTTCGCTGCTCTTGTTAGATCGACCATCTCCTTGTGTTACTTTGCAATGAAAGTCTGATTTCACTCCTAAAGATCATAAAGCTTCCTCGACTTTCCCTACTCTTGGTATGTTTGAATGTCGAATTATAAATTTCCCTTCCTTGGAATGGGGTGAGCATCTGACGAGCAATCCTTTCGAGGGAATCACAAAGGCATTAGTTGAAAATGGGAAATATCTCAATAAAATTTTTGAACTGAAGATATTTAGAGAGCATTATTGGTTACTTTTGTTTTCAATATTCGTCGACTAATGCCAGCAAAAATCTCGTTTGGTTAGTTTATTTCCGATATTGTAAATCAGCTTACGTTAATTGGCTATTCTCTGACTCTTCTAACCAAAAGGATCTATTAATGGATTCTCCTAACGGGGTGGCATGGATATTTCAAAAAGAGTTCCTAGTTGAAGTTGTGCCATCCTTATCATTTTATCAACTAAATTTCATCGAAAACTTTTTAAAATTTAAATTAAGATTAAATGTAACAAAATAAAAACAAGCTGCACTTCAATAAATATTCCGACTGACTCTCTCTTTCAGTTTCTGCTGACTTTCAGCCTGGCAAATGGAGCTTCCAATCGAACGTCTGTTTTGTTCGACATCACGAAGCAGACGCTGGATCTCTTCCCTTCCCTTCGCAAAATGGCTCGATCCGAAGATGAACGGAAGGAGCCTCTGACAGAAACAGCTTTTAAAAGAATCAGTGATGTTATCGCCAATTTTAGTGAGTAATGAAATCTATTCCGGTGACATCACTTAGTAAACGACCGTAGACAAATTTCGGTGTGTTATGGGGTCCACTATCGCGACATCATGACCATTTCGTGTCACGTGTGCCGTATGACTGACTGCGCAGTGTCTTATATCTTTTTCTGTCTACGAGAAAACCAACTGGATTGCAAATATGGCATACTTTTCGGCTTTCTCGTGATGCACCAAGCGAAACGCTGGCCCGCAGTGGTTCTGAATATTCTCGTAACTTGCGACTGAACTTTTCGCAGGGTAATTAAAAAATTTCTTAGATAAGTTTTAGGGGTTGTTTGGGGAAATTTACAAAAACAAGGTTTTTTTTTTTTAATGCAATTGACACAAGAGCCGCAAACGCAAAAGGTGACCAATACTGGGCGCTCTCTGAGAATAAATTAAGTAAAAGAAAATACTATCAAATAAGGCATGCTGCATGAATTTAATAGAATACAAGCTCACAATATAGACAAAGCACAGATACTGCTGTTTTATGCATGAACGAATCATAGTAAAAAAATAATTAAAATTGCAATTATAAATTTTTTATTTTGATATGACTTTAATATATTAAAACCTTCTCCAATAAATGCCTTGTAAAATGGTACAAATATCGCCAATATCAGTAAAATATTTCTCGACTTTTTCTCTTTCAAACATACAGATGCTTTCAGGCGACTTCATTTTACACTATGTATAGATAAATAAATAAAAGAAATTATACTTTAAAAAATTTGATTGAAAAATTTGATTTATTATAACCATTTAAATATGAAATGGAAACATCATTTCAACTGTCGTTAACTTCCTATTCCGCCTTCAAAACGAACTGGCAACTTTTCAAAATTATATTGCATTTACTTATTTAACTTAATACTTATAGTTTAATATTTTATACTATAGTATAATATGCATGAAGACAATTCAATCAAATATTTGCGTCACACAAATATTTAGCGATTTGTTCTTTCTTGAATAAGAGTTTTTATCCAGTTATTTTTAATATTTTGACTTTACTATCATACGCTAAAAAAGATTTTGTTTTGTATTGATAATAAACAACCCAGTCAATAAGGAAAATTCGAGGATACGCATACTAGAACACATAGCGTTATATTCGAATGCCTTCCAAGTCAGTGACTGACTGCGGAAATTGAAAATTCGCTTTTAATTTATAACTGATTTCAGTTCAAACATTAATTTATATTATTAATTTGTTAATTCATACGGTGAAACTAAATAAAGTAACGATCACACACAGAAATGGATGGTTCCAAATAATCAGAGACACGACACTGCTTCAATAATCAACACGACACTGCTTTTGATAACTTTTATTTACAATAAGTTGCCAAGGCATTCACCTGCAATTTAATACATAGGCGATTTAAATTCTTACAATTCTGTCGGTTTCTTTTTACAAAAAAAAAAAAAAAAAATGTGTAGTGAAAACAGGCGTTTTTTATTCATGTTGAATTTTTAACACAATTTTAACTACGGGGAGTCCCTTTGCAGATAATCGAGATTCGAATTGTAAAATATCTCGAACATTCATTCATTCATTACCGCCGTCACTTCATATATTCTATTTCTGACTGACTCAGTGATATTAGCATCACTGTAAATGTTACAATTTCTAAAGACATTAGCTTTATTTGACCCCGCACGATGGAGTTTGTTAGGATGTGCGTATCTCTCTTCAGAAACTCCAGGAAGAAGGATTCTCAAACAACATTCTGCTGCTCTAAAATTTTCTGCAAAAGTCTTAAATACAATGAATGGATTTTTGTTCAAGGGTTGATAAGAACCAGCCGGCGTTGTCTCCCCAAATCTTTATCCCAATCTCCTTAATAATGAAAATGTCCCAGAGAATCCCACTGTATGGCGCTAAGGTACAACAGCTGCGAAATATCAGTCTTTGGCGTGAATTAGGAAATTTATACTGAGTCTATCCCATAATCTTTAGCAGATTTTTTAGCGATTAATTCCTCGATTGTTTTTCACATTATCCAAAAATGGAATTTGTGCTTTAGATGTGTCCTTTCTTGAACCAAAATTTAACACAATACTACACTTGCAGTCTCAAAAAATCACATATCAAATTCAATTTGTTTAAGTCATTGCATTTTTGAGTTGTGGCGTTTGCAGGTTTCTGTAAATACAGACCGATAGACATTCAAACTTTTGTTGGATTTCATTCCAAATTTGATACGTGTTTGTGATAAAAATTATTTAACAATCTTAATAGATTAAAATGTATTTCCTCTAATTATTCACTATCAGTATATTTCTTATCATTTAAAAAATTATGATCAACATGTTTATTCTCTTGCAACTAATCCCTTTATTCTAGCTTAATGGAAGATGAACTTCCGCCTAGCCCAGAAGCTTCCATATATATAACCACCAAATCATTGCCATATAATACAGATGTTGATTCTGTGTACAGAATTTTCTCCATTTAGTTTCCTTCTTTTTATAATTATCTTAATAACTTTTATAATTATCTTACTCGAATAACCGGACATACAGACTTCCTCTAAATAGATTTTGCACAAAATTTGGTGTATAGACTACATATCAAATTTCCCCCGTCTAGCTGAAAGCTTTTTTGAATAAGCTTTGTCACAGACGGGACTTCATAATTAATGCGAAATATGTATTTTTCGAACTCGGGCATGTCTAAAACGTGGAGATTCGTCAAAATCTGGAGCTCGAATCTTTTGGCGATTACAATCCTTTCTCTACACGAGAAAGTAAGAATGACATTACAAGAAGAATTACTTCAAAAGAATACAATCTGTAGTGAAAGTTTTTTCTTTCTTTGAAAGCTAGCAGATGATAATTGTTTCAGTGAAGCTGCTACAAAAACTCGTTAAATTTAAAACGAGTTTTAGCAAAGTCAAAACATTTTGACAATTGGTATCTCGTTGCAATCCGATTTGCAGTCGATTCCTTGTTTCGAGCTAAGAATATTTTTACATTAAAAATTCATTCTTAGGTCGCAAAATCTACGATGAATCTGCAGTAGAGCGGACGATGTGCTTCGAATCGGCGCTGAACTTTTGAATTGAATATAGCGACAGCTCCAGCATCGCTATTCATCGCTCATCAAGATTTGACTCAAAAGGGGTACACTTCTCTTGCTACAGCCTTGGCTTACCTACTTTTCCCCCAAATGAAGTAGCACTTATCAAGAAAAATTATCTTAAGACAAACAACTGTCAGGATGTGGCCAAGAGGATGGGAGTTGAACTTCTGCCAAGCAAGGGTGGAATTGAATCCTACAGTGCGATAAATACCTCAACAAATTTGAGAAAATGAAGTGCTGCTATCCTTCTTGCTTTTTAGCTATTACTTCGTAACTTTTTTTATTGACGCTGTAATCTTTTTTTCCCTTCTTCTAACCAGAATGCGTTTTTGTTGCATCTTTTTGCCTTTATTTATTTAATGATGTTCCTTTGTTGTCATTCCAGGACCCCGAGAAAGTCTGAACATTTTGAAGTCTCCTGAGGGGGGCATCATGCGACGCATCGCCGATTCTCTGGAGCCCGTGCTCACTCCATTTCGGAACCTGACGGCCCACGTGGCGGGCAACAGAACCATATCAGCCCTTTTCCCCAAGAGAGTGAAGTGAGATCTGATCTTAAATAAACACCTAAATGTCTCACCGGAAATATTCAGACGAATCTTTCTCAATTCTCTCATGCAATTACTCATTTTTGAATAAAGGTTTCCTTTCTTTCTTACTTACTTGAGTTAATTAATTTTTTTTTTACCACATCTTTTCTCTTTCACTTATAAATTCTAGGAATTGATGAAAGTCTGTGCCTTTTAACTCCTTTACTTGCAAGTACAAGCGAGACGAAGGAGGTCAGAGCAGCAGAAACCGGTGAAACAGTGCATTTCGCTTTTTACTGTAGTGCTGTGGATACACTGACCCGTGCTATGGTAATCTCTGTGGAAGAAAAGAAGAGATTCAAAACTTTCTCGCAAGTGTTCCTACCTATAGAAAAAATGGTGCGAACTCATACTCATTTGATACGGATGAGACAATTCAGTAAATGATCCTAATACAGAATCGAAACTAGACTTAGGATTTGAAGAACATTCTAAAAAATCTGATAGAATATCTTCTTGTACAAAATATTATAAATCTTTATAGAAAATACACTTTCCCCATAAATGATCTTGAAATTTATGATACAAATTCATCTGATTCTGAATGAGGAATGAGAAAAGCATTTTTTTAAAACTGTATATAAAAATTAGTACAGAAGTTAAAGTTTTAAAGTTTCACTCCCCCCCCCCAAAAAAAAAAAAACTAAATGTAAACTCTATGTAAAGTAAATGGAGATTTTTTTATAATTCCACCATTTTTTTTTTACCGAAATAAACCATTTGCTTTAAAAATAATGTTCTATATGAAAGGAAGAGCAAAAAAGAATGCAGAAATGGACTGAAAGAATGGGACGTATTCAATATTTGTTTTTTCTTAAATATTTACATCTTTAATAGAAAATGTTTGCATGAAAAAAATATATTATTTCATTTTTATACAAATATCCAATAAAATAAAGAACGAATGCCTGACAATTTGGGGCCCGATTGACCTCACGTGCGTGCTGATGTTCCCAAGTCTGCTTCGTGTACTGAAGGGCGAAGATCATTTTCAGGGTCGGTTTCACCAGAAGGATATTCTAGAAAACCACTTCGAGTTCGGCAAAGGCCGAATTTTACCATCACGTCGTATCGTCCAAGTTAAATAGACATGTCCTAGATTTTATTACTTTTTTATTGCAATTATAAATTATAATACTCCCCCCCCCCAAATATTAATAAGAACTACCTGAAATGGACAGTTTATTTTCTTGAATTTTCATTCCATATTATAAAAGCATACACGCTCTTCCTTCCCAGAAAATAATTAAAAAATAATGGTGTTAAAATTTCTTTGATGGCATGTTTTCTAATATCATCTCGCTTAAACAATGTAAAAATTTCCTATCACAGCATTCCATCTCATTTGCTCAGTTTTTTAAAATTGTATCTTCTTTACTGCTGATTTAGAAAATGTCGTCTGCTGTAGAAAGGAGAAAAACATACTAATGATTTCGCACGCGAAATTACGTTAGTTTCAATAAATCCTGAATCGAAGTGAAAAATAAATTCATGAAATTAATTTATGAAAAATAAATTCAGTATATGACTAACATAACATTCCCTTTTTATTTTAAAACATTAGTAGCAGATTTAGTTTAAAGATGTTGGTAGCATTTTAAATTAATTTCTATTTTAGATGTTTATAACTAAAGAATCTTGAATATAATCTACAGTTTCAGAAATCAAAATGAAATTAAAAACTACTAATTCCAAAATATGAACGGGAAATATGATAGTCATTTAGAGACGAACAATAAAATGCATTAAGCAGTTTTAAAAAGGTCTTTCAATTTTCAGGCAATTAAAAAAAATAGAAATCGGAGAAGTATGCCAGTCATCATTAGCATAAACTTATCGAAAAAATATCCAGCAAACACTGATGTTTGAAAAAAAACACTGATGTTTTTTAAATATTGATACCATTTTGGGTAATTTTATCAATATATATATATATATATATATATA
>JAPMOR010050844.1:0-65477 GCA_026543865.1 Argiope aurantia | reverse complement strand
TATATATATATATATATATATATATATATATATATATATATATAAATGTAAAGGTTTTTCAACGTTTTAACTAGAATTTTAATTCATTCAAAGTGAGCGAAATTTTGATGTTATTAAAACATAAAACTTTACAACACAAAGATAATTTTTTTAATTTGATACCGGGAAAATGTTTTTTTGCTCAATAATAGATTACATTGTTGCTGTAAAATTCAAACTGTTTATATTTTTCATCAAATGTTACATCGAATGTTTTCCTTCCATTGATGAAAACTAACGAGGAAGGGAAAATCTTACAGTTTACAAAAAGAATAAAAAAGAAAATGTACAGCATCACGAAAGTTAGAATTTAGGCATTTCAATTTTAATGGATTTAAGACATCATAGGACTGGTCTCCGTCAGAAAAAAACTGATGAACTCAATGAGGACGATTAAAATAAAAACGGTTTTAATGTCTAACAATTTGGCGAAATCTTAGTTATGAAAATACATCTAAATGAAATTACAAATAACTAGTATCTCCGGCCAACCATCTGATTGCTAAACGTGACTAGTAGAAAATATATTATTAGATTGAAACTTAGCAGATTTTTTAAAGCTACAGAATTCGGAAAGTAATATATTTTTGAAAATATAAAATCATTCTCTAAAGAAAAGCGAATACTTAAAAAGAAAGAAACGATGGGCATGGTAAGTATCTCTTTTCGATACTCTTACGCAAGTTCAATCAAGCTTGTTCGGCAGCAAAATTTAAACATCATCGAGATGGACAATTAAATCGCAACTTGCTTAATTACTTAATTGTTTCTTTATTTCTATTATCAAGTTTCTTATTTCCTAATTTATTTTGTATTTTTATTCCTGCCATTATTTCAATATCGCTAATAAATTAACAAATTATTTATCGAAGATTAATAGCGCGAAAGTAGAGAAATTAAACATTCGAATGGAAACCATTTTTTTAATTGCGTGATAATCATTGCTTCCAATTTATTATCTTTTATTTGCTATAACAGTCTTTATTTCGGAAACAAATTTATTAATTCAAAAAGAAATGTTCAGTTGATGTATTCATCTATACTTATAATAAAGCTCAATGTGTGTGTGTGTGTTGGCGTTCTACAGACCAGACCATTCAACCTACAGCTACCAAATTTGGCACGTGTATACCTTGGAGGCCGGGAATGTGCACCTGGGGGTTATTTTTTCGAATTTTTAAATAGAATTTTATTTATTTAAAAATTAAGCGAAATTTTGACGTGTTTCTGCTATAACTGCCGAAAATATTACCGCACAAAAAAGATTTTTACATGAAGTTAAAGATAAAAAATTTACCTTTTAAATGATACTACTGTTTTAATCTTAAAATTAAATTTCTATTTTTAATGAATTTTTAAATAAATATTTTAATTATGTTTTTTACTAATTCTTTTCGTCAAAAATAAAAATGAGGTTTAAGCACGTTTCGCATTCAGGAGAAAAAAAATAGCTTTTTTCAAAGTGTTGCCATCACATTGATTAAAGCTCTAACTGAAAATAAATTAAATCTTTTTGGAAATGAAATCTGCAAAAATATAATTTTCGGCAAGTGTCTGTAGGAAATTAAACAAATTTGAAATATTATTTTTTCTAAAAAACAAATTCAAGAAAAATTATTTTATGATCTTTTACACTCTCTATACAGGGTGTTTATTCAGTCCCGGATCCATTTTGATATTTAATGGCTCATAAAATAATGAAGATGTAAACAAACTTATGGCATTTATTGATGGAATAACTCATATATTTTCCTTTTCAGGTTTGAATATTTTTACTTTTGTAAATATCGTCTGCGCGTGTTTTTAATTTCAGATAATTTCATTTTCTAGTCTAAATATCTGTACTTTTCTAAATATCGTCTGCTTATTAATTGCATTTTCTCTCTTTTGTTTTTGGCAACTATTGAAATGTTATGTTTACTTTTGATGTGTTTGTTCTATGTAGTACTTTTGTATGTGATGTTTTATTCGATCGGATATTAAGGAGAATGCATACACCACAAGAGAAAGCACAGATTTTATGGTGGTCATAGAGTTAATTTCCAATCAACTAAATCACTGACTTTTAAGAATTAATTTCCAATCACTTAAACTGACTGATTTATGAAAATTTGAATATCACTATTCAATAAAAAAGTATAATTTTAGATTTTCCATCGATCGTTTCAAAGAAAATACGCCAATCAGCGCGCAGGTTTCTCAAGATTAATTGGCCTAAGATTATGAAAATGTTGAGTTTTTCTAAATTTTTAACATTTAAAACTTCATAAATAAGTCTTAGTTGATCGTGGAAAATAGAAACATTCATTCATTTATTTAAAATTTGGTGTGTCCAGAATATTTATCAGAATATGATACCTTACTGCATTAAATTTAGACTTCATAATTTTTGAAATATATTTATAAGCAGGAACAAAATATTATTATTGATTTCATTTCAATCCTTTTGAAAGCAAAACTAAAAACCGAATTTTATACTGAATCTCAGAAATTTTTGTTGAATTATTGTTTGAGATATTACATAAACTATGAAAAATATTTTGTAGTTAACATAAGACTTAAATACCGAGCGATTCTGTTTGCAATACTCATATTCAATAATAATAATAATTAATAAATAAAAATATAGATGATAAATACAATAAAACGCTTTGTTTTATTAAAAAATATCTTAATATTAATTGCAATTTCGTCATTTACATTTTTAATTAAAGTTGAAGTATTCCCGGAAATGGCAACAAATTAGGAAAATATATATAGTAAATTGAACGAAACGATCTAAACGACAGTATAAGTTTGGTATGACTATCAAAATTTGAAGATTAAAAATGTTTTGTTTGAGAATCCTTTAAGAGACCAGTTACTTAAAATATTTAATTGAAAATTGTAGCGAGCGGTAATACTGGTGAACCGGCTGGTCGCCAAAGGCGGCTAGTAAAACATAAGCTTACACCTTATAAAATGCCAACAATTATCACAAGCAATAAAAAAATCCAATGTAAATGTTATGCTTTTAAAACACGAGCATTAAAATTTGAATGATATTATATTGAAAAAGAAAACGAAAAATAAGCAATATTTTGAGTGCCTGCCTATAGTATAAGACCGAAATTATATTTGCTTACATTCTTCATGTTAATTCTATAACTAATTGCTGTGGCCCGAATTTACAGGTTCAGCAAATAGGAAAGGAAAAAAAAGTCGCAAAATTTCAATTTTCATTTAAATATTTTAGAATCCTCAATAATTACTGTATTAAATATTGTGGAACATTCATTAACTACTCTCTTTAGGAGTTCAGATAAACAATACTTTTTATCTCGCCATATGTATAAAAAGATTGCTTTTGAGTTTTCATTCAGGAGTATGCAATATGTAAGTAATCATGCAAGGATAGTCGTTAGGTTGAAATCAACAACTTTAAATAGTGGTGCCATTCTTTGTTTCTTTCTCATGCATGAAGTATCGAGAAAATATTGTAATCGTCAAAAAAATCAAACTCGAGTTTTTGACGCAGCTCCACGCTTCAGACTTCTCTGAAAGAACCTATTTTAAAAATATGTCTGTCGGTGACAAATATAACGCAAAAATGCTTTGAGTTAGAAGGATGAAATTTGGTCTTCACACCGAATTTGAGGATTTCCATCGAAATCTATTCCGAGGTCCGGCTGCTTAAGTATAAGTTTACGCGATTAATAGCAGACGAAGAGAACGAGATATTGATAAAATTCATTTCACAGATTTAACACCAGTTGTGAAGACATCTATTCATTTTTGAGCCAAATCTAACAATGAGATCTGTCTGTCTGAACTTCCATAAGCCTGTCAATGCGACAATTCGAAAACATAATGACTTGGATGTATCAAATTGGATGTATGATGTTGTTTGTGTTTGCAATTGTAGCTCTGTTTAAAATTTTGGTTCCAATAGGTTATGGGAAAACGCGCCTGAAAAACAAATTCAATTTTGGGTTACCATTAAGGGATTAATCGTCAAATAACTCGCCAAGGATATTTATTTATTATATATTTTATTAACTTTAATTTCATTCAGATTTTGTAATCCTTATTCATATACATTATTTCAGGAACCTGGTGTTCAGAATTTCTCTAATATTTTATAAAATATTAAAATTCCAATATTGGAATTTTTATGACAGATAGTCATAATGAATACGGAAAAAATGTCTAAGTTCTAAATAACACGAACAAAACTCTATAGTTATATAATGCAAAGACAACAGAAAATGTCTTTTGATGCATTTTAAAAAGTGTAACTTTGAAGCTTTAAACAACAATACATTAAAAGCTAACAAAATTATCAAAAGGAAATAAAATCCTTTTCAATAATCCCAAGTAAAAGAAAAAAAAAGCCATGATGTGCTTATTTGGCGCATTAAAATTTTAAAAATGCTACTAAAATATGAGATAAAATAAAGTCAAGCGGTGAAAGAAATTTCCCCAATTTTAACACTCAGTATTTAATGGTAAATTATTGCTCAGGCTGACCGTAATTCTTGCTTTTATTCTATGTAATAAAAGCCAGAAATAACTTTAATATAAACAAAAGCGCATTAGTGATTATCGGTAAGAATAATGAACTTTACAAAAACTGTATTTAAATTACCTTCGAAAAATTTATTAAAAATCAAAAACTGTAGGAAAATGAAATGGATGTCACATAAAAGGTTATTTTGTGAATTTTAAGATCATGTAAACACTTTTTTTGGTAATGGTCTGTTATTAGCAAAAGAACAAAATCATTTAACATTCCATTTCTTCCCCTTGAAAGAGCCATAAAAAGTTTTTAACTGCGCAGTTAATCTTTCCATGGGCTGAGTAACGTGTGCGTTGAATTGTCGATTGAATCCTTCGAGGGATGCGAAATTGTACGAGAATCAAATAAGCAGACTTTCAGTTTAAATTACTGCTAGGAAGTGATAATTGAAGTCATGTGCAGAAATTTTTAGATTAATTTTTTCTATGAACACTGAATATTTCAACAAGAAAAAAAATTTATTGACTCAAATAATTTTATAAATTTAAAACTAAACTTGAAATTCGTATAACTGTCTGCTTAAAGGTTTGACATAAAATGGCCAATATTTACAATAAAGAGCTGACTTTTTTTTTTTTGTATTTTGGGATTATTAGTGAAAAATGCCTGTTTCTTTCTTTAAACGGCAAATTCTTCTTAAAAGCAACAATTAAAGTTGAAAATAAATTTTAAAAAAATGAATGCAATTTTTTGGTCATTATTTTAACAAAATAGTTTTCTTTCAAACACATTTTTAGGAATTGATTCCCATATAATATATGTAAGTAAAAATTGATTTGGATGGATTGGGGTGATCTAATAGACGAGCAATTATAAACGCTTGGGATTCGCAAAAGATTCTAAAATAATGAAAACAAAATAATTTTTTGACACAAAAAAAATCGGTACTTTTTGTTTGAAATGATGCACATCATCAAGATATCATAATATTACTCCTCATTCTAAAAACACATTCGGAAAGTAACACTTGTGCGCTGAGTAACTGAATATTTTTACCAAGATTTTCAAAGCTTGGGAAAGCTTTACAATGCGCGCATCACCCGAAAAGATTGTCTTCTGTTTCAATGTCTGGCAATGATAGACATTTTTCAAATTCTTTCACGTCTTTTCGTGTTTCTTTTGAAAAACATTCCAACATTCTCGCTAAATCCTTAACTTTTTAACAGGAGGACATCAATGGATGCCACACCTGCAATTGTCAGTTTTTCAACAGCTTTTCTCACTATTGTCACTTTCAAGATTTCTTTTCTTAGAATAATTTAAAAAAATTCATTTTAAATCTCGGATCAAGAAATATGCGCATTACTAAGATAGAACGCAGTGTCTCAGTTTCGTATCTTTCCAACAATGGAATTAAAATTTTGTTTTTTAAATTCGTCGTCAATTGTCTATTTTCTCATTGTATTTTCAAATGTTTTATTATAATGTTATGCAAAGATGTCATGCAGAATAAGCTGCAGTATTCTTCGCTACTTAGCGACTCTGATTTTCTGCAAGTCTTACGTTATATCAACAAGATCTGAGATTAAATTCTTTTTGAAGGGTGGTTTTCTAAAATTCTACGAAACAGCAACTGACTGCTTAAAAATCTTTGCGCAAGTTAATTACTGATTACCACCACGCAGAAGAGCGCCGGTTAGATTCTTTGTGCTCTTGTAATCATATATCTTGAATGCAATATAAATTGAGCTTTAAAAATTAAACTGTGAAAATAACTTCCAGTCTTTACAACCGAAATGCAGCTCATTTTTAACAGAGATACTTTTAAATATCTGTTAAGAGCAATGTTTATATTGTGACCAAAACAAGACACATATGTCATCTGAAAAATATTAACATTTTTGATATTCGAATCCTTATTGCTTGTGCAAGTTGCAATCCTTATCTGCGTATGCCCATTTCTCGGTCAAAAAATAAATTTCTCACCACCTCAGTTTTGTTTTTTGCTGTTCATTTATCTTCAAATAAAAAAACAAAAACATCTCTCAACATCTTATGAACTCATATTTTTCGTTAATTAAATGGCTTGCAATGGGGATGTAAGGATTGTCTGCCACAGAAATACAGCAAGATGTATCTGGCGTGCTTCCAATGCAAGTTGCGGTTTTAGCCTTCCTTTTAAGCCGTTTTCAAGTTTACGGAGAAAAAAAAAATCTTTAAAAGCGCTTTTATTAGCGTACTAAAAAGTAGAATGTTCTTTTCTTCTAAATGTTCATTATTTAATTTGCCATTCATTTTTAAATTCAGAGAGATCTGAAACATGGAAATTCGAGAAAGTCTCAGGTTCGAATAAATTCATAAACAATAAAGTAAAAATACACACAGACACACTTATGTGTGTGTGTGTTACATTAATTATAACTTTTACTAGGAAAGAAATCCCTTTTATTTACAACTCAGCGATCTTGTGTTCTCGAGAACGCTCAGTACCAAATTTGATTTAAAACCCTCGCAGTCTAAGGAATTTTGAATGAATAGGATGAAATTAATGTTTCATACTTGTTTCGCCAAGTCTTGTCTAAGTGGAAGACGAGTAAAACCAAGACGCCATTCATATGAGAGTCTCGTTCAAACGTTTGTAATGGATGGATGGCGGCTTTGTACAAGTTGAAAATAATTCCACTTATGAATGTTCTCAGGAGACCTCAGCATCATAAATAAGAAGAAAGAAACCTGCGGCAGCCCTGATTTTTTAACTGGCACACGAATCAGTAAGTGTCACCCGTTGCACGACAAATGTTCATTTGTCTAAGAAAGAACATTTCAGCGCTTCGCAACAAAAGGCAGAACGCTACTGAGGAATGACAAGCCGATTTGAGTGGAGCTGAGTTGCAGAACTTCCTGCCCCTGAGGATGGAACTGTGCTCAGAACGTGAGTGGAATGGCGGGAAAACCCTTTCTTTCAAAAGAGTGATCTTTCTTTTTGGTCTCAGAATATGAATGGACAACTAACTCTCTTGCGTTGACTGCCGTGAGGTACAACAGGTGTCTGTCCCAAGCAGTCTACTTTAAGCACATTCGCTTTTCGTGAAGAGGTCGACTCTCATCACCGGGTCAGAATGAGAATATTTTTCCCACGCCCGAAGCGATCATATACGTCTTCTCACAAATATCTCAAACGAATGTCTTTTGTATACTTTGTGAATGTTTTCTTTTTAGTACGATTTTATTTAATTTCTCTCATTTCATGTCAATAAATATAAAATTTTAAATTAATTCTTCTCGTATTTCCTTTTTTGTTAGAATTTTCAAATTTTGTAGGTTCGAAGATTATAGAACGAGTCTCGCTAACATTCTACAATTTTAAAATCTTTGTAAAATTATTATCATTTTATAAATTAATTAAATTATCATTTCATAAATTATTTATTTAAACTTCGACACTTAGTAATGAATTTGAGAAGAAAATTTATTTTAAGTTTTTGTAGTACTGATAATGTGAATTATAATTTAAAAGACTAAAAACTAGAAAATTAAGTTAAAAAATTTATTTTTTAGTGTACAAATAGAAATGCGATTTCAAAAACTGTTTTTGCAAAATTTATGCTTTTATTATATACTGGTGTCATTTCATAGGGACAAGAAGGAAAAAAAATCGAAATTATTTTAACATATTCTTATTTGCTGAAAAAGCACCCAGAAGAACGAGTTTTATCTAAAATATGGCTATAAATAATCCAGCATTATAATAGATCAGTTTATCAATACTATAACAGAGAAGTTGATTCTTAAATAAATTTTATGCAATTCCTGAATGGTTTCTTTTTGTTTAGTAGAAGAGAGATTACTTACGGTTCCTGAATTTTAGCAATAAAATGGGATGCAATATGTGAAAAATTGAGTGAAACTTTTAAACAGGTAAAATAATAGCATTCGTGTATTTTTTTTTTTTCACTAAACAAAGAATTTTTGTCGAACACACCCATTTGTTGTCTTTCATACACGACAAAGTTTTAATTATTCTACCACACTGACATTGAAAAACTCCTCAGATGTCTTTATGAAAGCATAAAATGAAGGAGGGTTCATTTGGTCCAAATATTTCATAATATATTTATGGTGTAAAATTGCTATTTATGTAATGAAAATTCCAACGGAAATGTTCCTAGCCTTTTAGAGCAGTCGTAAAAGAACTGGAAGAAAATTTTAAATTTTCGGTCACTTTTCCCCCCTAATTGGATTGCGCTGCTTGGTAACCTCTGAAAGATTTCACTTCAAAAATATCCATTCCCTTTTCCTATTCTTAACAATAACAATATTTCTTGAATGATCTTGAATGCCTCAAAAGTTATTTCAGAAACTCTTATTGTTCAGATCATTATGGATAATATTCACTTTAAGGTATCCTCTCACTTCTTAAGTTAAATCATTTGCTTCGGAGAATTTTCGGAGAATATTCAGGAGAATTCGGAGAATTTTCGATTCTAAAAAATTCCAAAGCTTTTAAAACGTGACAAAAGAAATAAAATGCACATCTATTAGATTAAAAAAATTAAGGGTACTATGTTTTAATATCCAATGCTTATTTTCAAAGTTTATGATATTTAATAACTTTTTACTATTGCAAACAGTTACCAATGCATTCAGCAGAATTCAAAATTTTGAAGCTAAAATGACACTGTAAAAATATAGTATTAATACAAAATTGAAAGTTTATATTAATCATTTGAAGCAGTTTGTTTACAGAGATCTAACAGGTGTGAATTCGCACTACTCAAAGCACTACTTGCGGCGATTATTTTTTTTTTTTTTTTCAGGTTGCTTTAGTCGAGTTGTGGCGGCGGCTGAACCCATTCTCCAGTTCCGTGCCTCGATCGTTGGGTCAAAATAAAAATGATATTCTTAACGTTGTAACCGAAACCTGTTTTTTGATTCCAGAAATCTTCTTTCAAAAACTTTTTTAAAGGCTTGTGAGGGGAAAAAAATGTGTTGTTTCCTTTATTTCGATTATTCAAACGCAAGCGCTAAAGCCAGATTCAACTCAACTGCATCAGATCTGAGGCATAATCTGGTTGCATTAAAATCCGTATAACAAAAGAGAGTGAAACATCACCTTCTACCCGATTTAAAAGTACCGCTAAAGCGCACAGGATGTAAAATCGACAATTGAAAAAGTTCGACATAAGACAAAAATATAGATATACCTCTTTTCTTCATTTGCTTAAAAATAAATTTCCTTTTTTTTTTTTAAAGAGATAAATAATTTTTTGATGCTTTTTTAAAACATGCATTTATTAGTGTATTCAAAATTAATAGCCCCTTTTTCTTTTAAATATTTTCAACTTCCTAATCATTAATTTATAATTCAGTATTAGAAATATTAACATCTAATTTTTTTTTTAAATTTCAAAATCAAAATGTGCCCTTGTTTAAAATCAACATTTTAATAAATATTGAATTTTACAAATAAGTATGCTCAGAAAAAAATTAATTTTTCTTATCAATCATCGGTACTACATTTTTCTTATTTTATTTCTTACTTTACATAAACTAGGCCGTGAAATAAATTTAATTCTTTTATTGGCGGGTTATTTTTTTGACATAATGGGAGAATGAGTGAATAGAACATAAAAGCCCTAATAAGAAATATTAATTAAAAAATAGACACTAAAAACATTTTTTAGAGTTCTAAAAAGAAGACATTTTTTCCCCACTTTATAGTTCTGAGGTCTATTGTTTCTCAAACTCACTACCAGGTGCTGCTGCTGATCGAAATCAAAATTTAATTTCATTAATGGCTAATTAATAATTGAGTTCTGAAAATATTAAAATACTGTAATGTTATAAATATCACAAAATACTGAAAACTCTCAAAGCTATTAAATATCTGGAAATACAAGGAAAAGGCTATTGCGAAATTCCACATTTGCAGATCTGAAACAATTCAAATGAAGATATATAAATTATTTATCGTTTAAATGAAAGGTATTTAATGCTTCATTTGTTTCTAGTGCGGAAGATTAAAATCCCATCTCCAATTGAGGAAATCCGAAATTGAATAAATATAACAAATTTAAAAAAAAAACTTAAATAATGCATCTAAAGACCCCTCCCATTTTCTTAGAAAGAATCGATAAATATTTTTAACCGAGCACAGAAGATTAGCAGCAAATTAAATTTGTTCTGAAATTGTAGAGTAAATTTTGTTTGTCATCCATCGATCTGACTTTGTTGAAATACATACTTTCAAAATAATTTAAAACCATTTTGAAATAAGGTATTTGAATAAAAACTAGTATTTCCAAATTATTCGCTGAATATTTCTTGCTTATCCCCAAGGGGAAAAAATAGTGCAATGATGATGCAGGTAAACGGCTTGCATTTGCTTAAATGAGTATCCATTGATGTTCTTTATTGGCTGTTCATTTAGTTGCAAGTTGCCGCAGGAACTAGTTTTAAGCAAATTTTTAATAAGCTATAGAAAGTGTCCACGAATATTATTTATTGTATTGCTCATATTGTTTATCCACAAAATGAAAATCAATGCTGGCGATAAAAAAAACAAAGAGCATGGACCTTACAAAATGAAACGATAATAAATTGAACAGCTCCCCTACTTCTATTAACTTCTCTTTAATCTTGTTGCGAAACTCATTTAAATAATGAAGAACAATATCCACCCATCAATCATAACAAACAGAGTGCTTTTCAGCCATCTGCACACACGCAATGAAACATCATTAGTCTTAAGAACTCCTTACCTTGTTTTATTTAATATAGATATAGGCCACGAAATATCGGTTTTATGAGACAAAAAAAAGTGACGTTGAAACAATAACTAGGTCTCTCTTGGGAAATATATCAATTCTTAACTCATAGATCACTCGACAAATGTTTAGCCGGATATTGTTAGTTTATTCGTTTTTGAATAAAGAAACCGCACATTTCCAGTGCTTTGAAATATTGGAAAACGCCCTTCGGAATATCACTCTGCGACGTCGTCTTTGATATCTGAATGCGAAGTAATTCACCGTCGCTATTGTGACCTGTGCTGGAATCTTGATTCGTGATTCAGGAATCCTTTTTATCGTTTGGCGAAAGAAGGTCGAGAATTATTATTAATTTCCTCAAATGAACAATTCCGTTACAAAAAAATTATATTTCGAAATTAAATAGCATTGTGGGAAAACACAAATATATCGTAGTTTTCAGGGTATTTTTTTAGAAACATTATTTGATTATCAACATTACAATATTTTTAGAATTAAAGTGAAGATTAAGACTTTCAGACCAATTAAGACTGTATCATTTTTAAAATTAGAAATTTTTCTGATTAACGACTGACCGTTCTAAAGCAAAAACTTTTTTAATATAGACATATTCTACTTTACCAGCCGGAATAGTTTCCATAAAATTTTCTAGTATATTCTCTAATAAATGTGTTATATCAGAGAACGCCTTGTATGGCATTTCCTACAATAGTCAAGAAATACTAATCTTTAGCGAGAATATAGCATTTATATTGAATCTATAGTGTGATGGTTGAAAAGTTTCAAAATCACATTTCATTCTGATATATTTGAGTCACTGCGTTCTGATATAACACATATCGCGGTTACATGCTTCAAAAGGTACGAACAGACTGACGCTCAATCCCTTATTGAATTTGGTTCAAAACTGAATAAGTGTCTGCACTATAGATGTTAAATTTGTGCACCGAATCTTATGAGTCTAGCTCTCTTCCTTTTGTAAAAATCGTGTTAAATTATGTTCGAACAAACAGACTTCTGCATGGATTTTACTCAAAATTTCATTGAGGCCTACAAATTTGATTCAAAGACAGTATATCAAATTTCCTTCGTTTAGTTCAAAGGTATTTTCAAGCTAACTTTGACACAGACAAACATACTAGCAAAAATGCGTTTTTCGAACTCCAGGAGGTTCCAAATGCAGAGGTTCATCAAACTTTCGAGTTCGAATTTTCGAAAATTGCAATATTTTCTCTACATATGGGAGAAAGTAAAAATAATATAACATCATTTAAATTCATTATGGGTCATAAAATTGCATAGAAAGTTTTGTTATTAAATTACGTCCCATAGCCTTCCTACTCTGCTATATTCCTCACTGCGAGCTATTTTCTTTTCAGACTTTCCAGTTCTTGTCTATCAATGTAAAACACATGATATCATGAGATGGCCATTTTGAAAAACTGTTTTATTGGACAAAGAGGCACTGTTTCATTTTTTTTTACTGTCCGATTTCAACGGAAAGGTGAACGAACGAAAAGAAAGTGAAAATAGAAGCGCTGAGACAAGATTGATGAGTTTCCAAAACGGCGTGAGATTCTTCGATAGTTGGCTTCTCCAAATCGATTAAGTTTAATTTTGACAAAAAGGATTAATTTGATAAAAATTGTTTTTCCTAAAAAAATTTTTTTTATTAGCCGAAATATTTATATTTTAATTTCTTTTTTTTATTTTTCAGCCTCCAGTTAATGACTATGGAATCTTGAAGGCAGATTTTCTGAAATTCACAAGCAGGTGAAGCTAAAGTGAATGGAGTCAAAACATAATTAAACGAATCGAATCCCAAGTTATTAAATTCTAAAAGAATCAAGACAGTGTTCTGCCATCGAACAAATATGAGCAGCAAGCAAAATTTAGGACCTGGAGCATTAAGAAATGAGTGAGAGATCCAGCACAAAATTTCATCTTTACAGACCTGAAATAAAAATCTATAAAAAAAAACTGACATGTAAGAACATTACACAAATATGTTTATATTCTTACATTTCAGTTTTCAGACAGCATGCACAGTTCGCACTGTAAGAATAACAACAGCTATTTTTAGACACTTATTTAAAAGTGGAAATCACATCCGCTGAGAGCGCTCTTCCTGCGATGGATCGTCTAGGAGTTGTCGGTTTGCATTTTCAGAAAAATGTAAACGCAATGTTTCAAACATCATCAAATGCATCAAATTTGGTTTGTGATTTCGTGATTACAGTGTAGTTCCATGTCAAATTTTAGTTTCGCTCTATAAGAAAAAAATTTGCGTTCAAAACACAAATTCACTTTTATTAGATAAAAAGTGAGAAAATTTTGGGAAGACAATTCCCGCTGGTCACTGTAAAAACTCTCGTCTCATATATTTTGACAGCAAACAAAATGGATATCATAAAAGCAAAGTTTTATTGCAAATTAGGGGATTGAAAATATTTTGTACAAGAATTAATTAAAAACATGCCGGTACAATATTTTTCAATGCTATGGCAACTATTCCCCTTTTACAAAGAAAAAAATATATATTCTCTACATAATATGAATTAGGTTTAAATATCTGTATTTGTTTATGACATATTTTATTTATTACTTTGTGTTGCAATAACATTAAAAAATGTATAAGTCGTTCGTTTAAATTTTGCAAGCATTTGAAGAAAATGTCTTATTTTCCAAACAACTTTTTTTTTGTATAAATTTGTTTTTTAGCGGAGATGTCATAAACTGACAAACACCAAAAGACTAAAAAGATTGTATAAAGATTAGAAAATTGTAGAAAGAGAAAAATTTATTGCTCCGGTCTGTAGTTCTAATACCGTGCATCTCTATTGAAATAAGGCTTATTTTTCTCTCAATAAACGCCAGTAACTTAAATAGCAATTTTTTGTTATTTATTAGTAGTTTTTTTTTTAATTCCAGATGAATGCAATTGGATGAAAGTACCTTCGATTACATATGTCGTTTTAAAAAAAAGAGCAGAAGTGATCTTGAACTGTTTCCATTTATACTCAATCTTCATGCAGGGGATTTCGAAAGCGGCAAGTTACTTGAAACACCCATTATATACGTAATCATCTTGCTTTTTGACGCAGTACTAACCCGCAATTTTAACAAAACGCTGATTAAATCCTTTTTGCTAGTAGTGAATTTCATCTGTACTTTTCGATTCAAATTGCTAGTTATACGAAAGAAAGATTACTAATAAAATTAAAATGTTTAAGCTCTGTTTTTTGCACTTTGATGTCTGACCTTGTAGAATTCGATCGGCGCCCGGAAAAAATTCTTGTAAAGTTCTAGGAAGGCATGATAATGCCGGCGACTTGGCATAGGGGGAGCGCGTCTTCCACGTGATCTGGGCGTAGCGGGTTCGAGTCCTGATTCAGGCATGATTGTTCTTTTCCCTGTGTTCCATCTGTTATTATCTATAGGTGTATGAAAGAGCCCCCGCCCCCCTGTAAAAAGCGGTTGTGCAAGCGAGTGTGTGAGTGCCATCTTCATATGAGTTAGAAGTCAGACTTCTGCCCTCGGATACTCAGGAGTCTTTATCCTCAGAAGCTATTACACACTTGACATAAATCGCTGACAGTCCTTCACCGGGCTTGTAAACAACAGCAGCAGACATAATAATGATTTATTAGCTTATAGTTTTTAACTGAAATAACTTTTCATAGTCCCACTATGTGTCGCGATGAACACAACACATCATAGGCAGTATACTTATGCAGTGAAAACGGCATAAACTGAGTTATTTTGTATTACTTTCACCCATTTTCAATACGTCTTCTAAATCATTATCGTCAGTGATTTGTATCGTGGAAAGCTGACATTTATTAGGTGAAAATGCAACATCATATCTCTGAAAGTAGCTTTCGTAATTCAAACGCAAACTTGATATTTTTTAAAATTATGGTAAAAAAATTCTAGTAAGAAAATGTGGAAGCTTTGATTATATCTAAGGTAATTTCAAGAGAAGAATATATATATATTTTTTACTTTTCAGATTACTGGGCTACTTTAAAAAATTCTCATTTTTTAAATATTTTCTGATTATTTCTTTTAACTAGTTCTTTTAAATAAAAAAATATTCAAAATTATTTCATTTCAAATTTTAGATCAATTGAAGTTTACATTATATTTTTTAAAATTCAAATATTATTTAGAGAATGAAAAAGTATACAATAAAACTCACCTTGCATATATCCAGGCTTCGTTGCCCCGCCATCGCGGGGGAGTGGGTGACATCTTCCACATGAGCCGGGTTCTGATGACCTGTGCGTCTGCAGCCATGGCACACTCTCCCCACTTTCCTCCGGGGTTCTTGGCTTGAGGAAGAGAAGCTTCCTAAATGCTGGCTAGTTCTCACCGCCCTGTTGAACACAGAAATAAGGAGGACTTGGTTACCCCTACTGATGACAGGACATGCCTCCTGCGGAAGGGGTTGTACCGCAGTCGATTCATGACCCTTTAGGACAACCTTCGTTCTCGACAATGCTGCTGCGGCTTCCGATCATTCAAATTTTTTCTTCGCGGGGGAGGACGCAGTAGCTGTCTCCTGTGCATCTGGAGACATGGCGCACTTTCCCCTCTCTTGTGGTTTTCCGGGGTTCTTTGATGTCTGTTCAGTTGACCGACAACTCCGGATCACGTCCACAGGCGGGGTTGATCCAACAATGGGTCAGTTGGAAGATTTACGACCACATCCGTTAAGACCAGTTCTTTACGGGTATAGTCTTGGAACGCGGGGGCTTATGATTGCATCCAGGTTCCGGAGCGCCTGAAGGCCCACTATAAAACTTGGAGCTCATTTTCTGAAATATTACTGTCTGGGAAGTGAAAAAAAATTAATAAGCATGAGAGTTACCACTGTTGTATTTCTAAGTAGGCAGCTATCTAAAGCCAGAGGTTGTGAAAGGGCCGCCGAAATAAAAAAAAAAAATTTTTTTAGTTGTCAAATAAATAATCTGTTAAAAAAAGTTCTGTGAGGGATAAAATATTAGGATATCTCTACACTTACTCAAGTATAATTGGTCTACTACCTACACGTTTCATCGCGCTCACTGAGTTATTAAAATATTTGTAAAAACCAAACTTCTGTTTCAAAAATATTGCGTACAATTCCGGGCAATCACGAATAACAATGAAAGGAAGTAAACGAGCATTCATCTAATAAAAGATGAGCATTTCACGGAGTTATTAAAATGAAAAATGAGTTCAAAATAAATCATTAATATTTTTATAAAATTAAAAATGGTTTGAAATTTGAAACCAAATTTATCAGTTTATTAAAAGATAGCACTAATAATGCCTAAATTCCAGCCACCACCCCGGGCCACAAAGTGTCTAAATTATAGCCATTACCTAGGGTTGCAAATTGACCGAATTCTAGTTACTACCTAGGGCTGTAAAATAACTAAATCCGATTCTACCAATGAGTTATGAGTAATCTTAAATTACAAAGATATTAAAAAAATTTTAAAGAAAAAACATACAAGCTAATTTTAGAGTGACATAAACACTTTTATAGAGAAATAAAATAGCAATGATAAGTTCGGTGAGACACAGCGACTCTCTTTATTAAACATTTTTTATTTCATTTGACTAGTTCCCTATTCACAAGAATATTCGTTTTTCAGTTTTCGACAAAAGAACCAAAATTCGTTCCATTTCCCACGTCTTATGTCTTATGATAAAATCTAGAATGCTTACAAAGGCGCGTTTTCTTTTATATGTTACTGATGCAACATGAACGCCGAAAATTCCATCGAAATGATATGCTAATGAGCTGCTTGAAATGCAAAGCGGCCCTCGAGTGTTTTGAAAAAATTCGTCTCATTGATATTTATTTTTTCATGCAGTTCGCTAATTACTTATAAACAATTGCGAAGTAACGGTGGTTAAATGTATTCTTTCGAGAATATATTAATGAAGTATTGTTCTTAAGTTGTTACATAATGTTACAATGCTCATATTTTATCTACTTAAGGGGGAAATAAAATTTATTTTTATTACGAAACGATAAGCAATAATTTTTCTAAAGCAACGAGCTTTCAATCTCGGAGTAATCTGATGCTGATTTTTTGCTCATTGTGGCCAGGAATTGCGGGACTTCTGCGATTGCGATTTGATTGCAAAGAAAAAAGACTACTTCGTGGCAATGTTCCAGATATTCTAAAGCTGCAGACAATTCCTCGTCGAACTGCCTCTGAACCAACCACTTTTTCATATATCTGAATGGTGTTTAAGGAAGTGTTTCGTTGCGCATTTCAAGGGATTATATGTATACATATTACAATAGATTATTAAATGGGTGATACAAGAATCTAACAATGCCTTGATCAGCTCTTCGACTTCAACTCTTGTTAATTTTAATAAAAGGATTAAATTATACATTGATTGAAATATTTAGAAAAGTTGTTCAAAATGGGCATTTTCGACACCTACAAAAAACTGCACATTTTTTTTAAAAAAATCTATAGTTGCGGAATTAAGTTCATTGTTTGCGATCTCTAGTCAGGCTCCTCGAATGACGTCTAAAAAGGCGAATGCGAGCGACCTCCTAAACAAGAGACGACATATGGAATTCTGCATTTGACCGCTGTCTTACAACTTGTGTGGGGAAGAGAGATGTGGCCCAAAGCAGCAATTCATCCATTAGTTCAGATACAATATCATTTAAAATTATCTGAATAGATTGGTAACTGTTCAGCATATTGAGACCTGCGATATGACATGCATTTATAGAAAATGAAAACTGATGATAAATCTCTCGAATAAAGAATATATTTTCATCATTTATAAAAGTGACTTTACAGGCGACTGACACTTCCATCGCGACTGAAGTGCCATCTGTCTCATTTCTCAGAAAATAAGGATTTGATTCTACCTGAAAGTGCACCCATCGCCCATGATCCGATCCATGGAAGCAATGAATCATTCCATCTCTACACGGTTTGTTTTTGGAATGTTCCATTCTGAACTGATTATTTGCATATAAGAGTGAGTCACTTGGGAAAAAAGACTTTAAAAGCATAAGATATTGCATGAGATTTTTCGATCATTTGAATGCTTCAAAATATCGTAAAAACATCCTAGTAGTATTGGTGCGTATTTTGAGCTTATATGGAACCTTTATATCACATTTGAAGCGTTTTTTCCGACCCGTTTTTCCTCAGATCATTTGCATTCGCTGAGCTGTTCTATAAAAACATTTTCTAGACAGATGCGGGGAATTCAGGAAACCATTTTATTTTTCTTCAACTGGGACAGCATCTTTCATTAAAAATCACCCCATTTCAAAAACGTCCTCATTATTGAAACGCATCATTCCTTAGGAAAACTTAAATAAAGACTTGCAAGCAAAGAATTTTCTTTTCTTTTTCAGTATTGTATTACTTTTCAACGGTAGCTTAAACGTTCAATTTCTTTTTTTCGAAGTTTCTATTCCTTTCATTATAAAGTCAAAGTGGCTGCGGCCAACCTATCCAAACGAACATGAGTAGGCGTCATAGGCACATTTCTTTCAAATAGTGATGATTGAATAATGTACTACTGAGCAACTCTTTGCGTATAACAGCCTTTTTTCATTGAATAAATTCGTACTTCTAAAATAAATACCTATATATAAATGTGTTATAAGTCGCTCTAAATTTAGAAATAAGAAAGTCACTGCCATTTTGCAAACGTGAAACTTTTTACGCGCTTACATGAATCAAAGAGGGAAAAAAAAGTTTTAATCGGTCCTTGCACACTATTTGATGTATATATTTATATATATTACTGCCAGACACTAAGAGTTTGCTCACAAGTGCTCCCCTTATTGAATGAAGTTTTGGGACTGAAAATATACGTTTAAATACATTATTTGAGAAATATAAACTCTTCTTCTACTCTTTCACCCGGATTCATTTTAAAGCAAAAGTATTTTTTTTTAAATTCTCAATTGACACACAACGTAGGAATCCAAGAATGATGCTTATGCATTCTTCATTTTTTAACAATTGTCATTTTTATCATTTTATCTAACATTTGATGTATTCGGTGACTTTTATTGTCTTTCTTTGCTTGTTCCGACATTCATTTGCCAGCACTGCTTGTTATTACAGATCGCTGCTTTCCGGCCTCTTCCCATTCCACCCATTGCGTCACTTAAATACGTAATGGTACAAAAATAGTTACAAAAAGTTGTCACTACACAAAAAATGTTAAGCACATCTTTACATTATTTGAGAAAATATTGAAAGAATAATTTCTCTCTCTAAAAGTATCATAGCCTATTTTGCTACTTTCTTTAAATCAGTGAAAAAGTGATGAATTTTTTTAAAGATATTTATAATTGTCCATACCTATAAATGTGTCACATGGCCCTTTCTCTTTAAAATGATTTCACAAACCTTATATATTTCCTGAAATGAAACTTCCTTGTTTTATGAGCTAAATATGAATGGAACGGAAATGATGATACATTTAATCGTCGAACAATAGCATAGGTATCAACAGGAGGGTCCAATCTTGAAGCAGTGACATAGGTAGCAACAGGAAGTGAAGGAAGGTATAGATACTTCGGTCACCAAGCTTGGGGGGCGCCATGAAAGAAAATATTTGCACACTGATAACACAAATGAAAGAAAATCATAATGTGACGCGAAAAATCATACCATGTTTTGGGCTCTGTTTAAGCTTGCAATGGCAATGGGGGTGGCTAGGAACAAAAAATCACATCCTATTCCTAGTGCTATTTTTCCTTGTTATGATACCATTTTATTGGTGATCCATACGAAGAATTCTTAAAAATGAATTTTTTATTCCTTGATTTCGATCAATATTTTATTACATAGCCAAAATATTATTTATAGTTTCGTGTGTGGTGTACGTATTTACAAATGCCAAAAAAAAAAAGTCTAATAGTTTTAAAAATTTTGACACATACAAAGCTATTGAAAAACAATTTACATTTTACTTTATGAGCTTTTCCCTGGTGTAACAACCAAGAGAACACAGATATCAACGATTCTGTATTCGCATTCAAATAAACAACTTGTGATGTAAGATGGCTGCTGTTGAAAATGAGTCGTACTTAATTCGTTAGCTGCTTAGTCATCTGCATACAATTTACATTTACAAACTATTGTTCTAGCTCAGAAATAATTGCGTTCGTGTTACATTTAGTTCAGATTCGATAATTTGTTGACTTTTTCTAGGTGAAATTGGAAGTTTTATCGAATCTGAGTGCGGAGACAGAAATTTGCATGCAAAGAAAGTGGAATTCTATGTCAGAAGCTATTCGATGCAGCTTTATGGAACAGCTTGAACAATAGCAACAAGGAAGTTTGCTTCTATCATAGACAATTTTTTATTGCATGAATTGCATTTGTAATCTTTATATGTATTTATAAGGTGTCATACGTGCAATGGGCAACCGGAATTGTATATACATCACTTGTGCTTTTTTTTCTAAAAAAAAAAGAACCATAGCATGTTTATTTAAGCCCGAATCTTATAGAAATATAAAAAGGCTTCATATAATATTTATTAAGGAGGAGACAAAAAGGAGGAAATGATAATAAACTGATTAAATTTCGAGCTAAAATTTTAAATTTCAGTTAAATATTCCATCTGTCACCCAGTCATTTTCCTTGATGCTGCACCCTTATTTAATATATATATTCCAAAGCCAGAAGATTTCTGAAGCGGCATCCTTTCAATGACGAAAGCGAATTGAATCCCTTTCGAAATGGGGGACATACGATGGAAGCCTAATTCTGAATGGCTTTCCCAAATCCCCCTTCCCCTCATCAGGCACGGATCCTCAGATTCCATTACACGCCTGTAAAGGGAGCGAGGATCATTTCTATTGATATTTTGATAGAATGGCAATGTTAGGATGTGCTGAAAAATCTACAAAAATTGAGTTTAGGATCAGGTTCACTTTTCTTTAGAACAACAATCCTCGACATGCGGAAAAAATTGTGAAGTTATTGTTTTGTTTTCTGTTATAAAATGCGGCTCAATAACCCACCTCAGTCTTTGTGCTTCAATGTTATTATCATTGTGATTTAAATTGAAAAAATTATTCAGATCGCACAATGAACAAAGAAGCCTCAAAAACTGAGTTATGCGAAAAACGAGCAAAAATATCTTTTCGGGCAATTGAGAATTTTGTTAAATCAATATTCCGACATTTAGAAGCTATTTTTAAAGAAAATGGTTTTGCAACAAAATATTGCGAAAAAACAGAAAATGTAAAATAAATAAATAAAATGATTTGTTGTGATGTTTAAATATTGACCAAAAACGGGGGAGGGCCCTTTTCATATCGATTACTTTGGATGGTAAATAATTCCATAACATACGCCTATTTGAAATCAAATTAACGAGAGGAGTCTCCCCAAAATTTTCTTTCCCTCGCATTCCCTGCACTGAGGGTGTTATCTTCTCTCATCGCAGGCCAAAAATTTTGTTTTTGCGTACGGTAGAGGACGCCTTGCAGGGCATTGGCTTACAGTAGTTACGAAATATTGGCCATTGAAGTGAATTTGGCACTTTTACTGAATCTACTGTGTGATCGATGGTGTATGTTTTTGGCGATTGCTAACTGGCATGCAGTTAATAGTATCCGAAAACCGAATTTGTGTTATCGAATGAGAAGCATTTTCCCCAAACAATTGAAACCAAAATTTGACACAGAATTACGACTGTAGTCGAAAATCACACACTAAATTTGCTATTTTTAAGTCATCGCGATTTTAATTTATCGCGTTTGCATGCTTCTGCAAGTACAGATCGAATAAACAGTCAACCATTGTTATATTGAGGTGTCTACACAATAGGTGCTAAATATGTATACCGAATTTCGTTCATCCAGATGCCTTCGTTATCATGTTAGTTTAGATTCTTAAAGACGAACAGACAGACTTTCTGCGAATGGATTTTGTTCGAAATTTCAGAGAAATCTACAAATTTAACTTAAAGATCATATAACAAATTTTACGCATCTAGCTGAAGGCTTTTTTGAATTATCTCTATCACAGAGGATCGGACATAATGCAAAAAAAGTGTTTTTTGAACTGAGGGAGGTCTAAAACATGGAGATTCATTAAAATCCCGAATTCGAATCTTTTGACGATAACAATGCTTTCTCTAGGCTTCGTATACGAGAAAGCAAAAAAGATTCGCGATTGATTTAAAATTGTTCAAGTGAACTTGAAATCGTTATTACTTTATTTGCTTTTACCGTCCAGCAACGATCATCTTGATTTTTAGTTAATGCAGGAGCGCATGTTAAGCCAGCAGGAGTGCGCCTCATTTCCAAAATCTCGTATGCTAACACAACATTGCGCATTTTGTGATTCATAGCACAGTGGAAAAGGTCAAAGTCTCATTTTCGGAAGGAGTTTAGAGACCGAAGGCTTGAAATAGGCCTGCAGCACTGCTAGCGCTATGCCCCTATGTCTACAATCATTATACTTATTAAACAGATAGTTGAACCAATGTTGCTGGAAAGGCCATGTAACATTTCATTCAGTCAGAATCGTTTTCGTCCATCCATTGATGGCGTCCCTATTCTGGCACATCACCGACGGTCAGCCTTTGACAATTTAATTTCGATCTCTAATGGCAAATCTGTGTCGTCCTATAGATATCTTGTTCGCATGATCGAACTGAAATGGATGGATTCTTTCCAAGATTTAGCAATCTACAAATGCAGCAAAAAAGCCGCATAGCTAAATTTCATGCCCTCAGTTCGTCATATTCGCAAACAGATATAACTACAAGATTGTGTTTTTGGCCTGAGGGAAATATGAAGTTTAAATTCGACATCTCGACGTCAGATTTTTTGATGATTATAATACTTTTACTTTATTTACTTCGGATATGAAAAAAAAATTGTGGATAGATTATGTTTTACATACTCTTTCATATCTTTGCAGTTCAACATTAAATTAATATTTAAAAATTAATGTTTACATATGGGGATGTTTGGAAATGATTTTGCTTTTTATTCGTTCATAATGTGTGTGTATTCTGTTTTTCGGTTTAATATTAAGTTATTTTTTCCCCTCAATGCTATTTTGTCACATGTTTTTAAGAACATGACAAAATAAATCATTAAATTCGATTCTTTTGAACACTGTAATTATCTATTACACACCTCGAAAACTTCCAACAACTCGAAGGCTTCCCAAATGTCCTTTAGGGGAAAAACCAAGCTTGTTAAACACCTCAACAATTCTTTTGCTTTCGTTGTTAGTCTGTCACAAACGAAACAAAAAATATAGGTCAAAAGGTGCAATTTTCAAATTAAAAGACGTCATTGGAACACTTTACTTTTTATAGTAAATAGATTGCACCTATTTTTTGTGACCGAAGTTGCGCAAATATCAAGTTGCCATTTACCCACACTACATCATTAAAGGACCCCTGTAGGGTACTGGCGAATCTAGAAGATTTCTCAAGAATAAAACTTAAACCCCTGCAGCTAACATATAATAAGAAGAAAACTAGATCTATGTTGCCCTCTTTTGAAGGATTCTCCCAGTATTGCTACAAATTGGCTTGTTCATGGATAAGTAACCTCAAAGAAGACAACAGGTCCGTTAAAACAGCGTCCCTCCTTAAATGAATGACAAATGCTGTAATTATATTATTAATGCATTTAAAAGGAATATTCATATCTAAAACCGAAACAACAAATATACAAGGAACCAGAAAAAGCAAAATAAGAAGTAAAAATAAAACCGACGAATACAAGTACTAGTAATCAAGTTGAAAAAAAAAAAAAAAAAGACAATGAAAGAACGGAAAACAAATTCAAAAGCAGCCTCTCTGATTGCAATAATATGTGTTCCAAATGACCTCAGATTTATCAAAACTGTTCATTATCACTATTAAAAAAATCGAGCAGTTTCTCTAAATTGTTAATTCCCAAAACACTTTAGGATAGATATTTGTGACAACAGGAACATTTTAAATTAAATTATTTACACCAAATAAAAATTAATTAAGCATGTGGCAATAAAAATTAAGCCAAAAATAATTTAACTATTTCAGAGATAACTTTACTATTAATAAAATTCCTGACTTATTACACACAGTTTTAATGAATGGATTTAAGGTGTAAAATGTAATGACATTGCATGAAAATATTACCAATATTATATACCATTTTATTTACTTGCCTTTGGGCTGAAATTTGCACGATTGAGTTCATTTTTGTTTCATTCGTTAAAAACTATGAACGACATTTCAGACAAAATTAACTTTCTACACTTTTTAAAAAAATCGCTTGGTTCAATTATTATCCTAAAAATGCTTACGGTGAGAACAGGATGTTGTATATTTTAAATAAAAGTGCTTTCTTACATTAAAAGATATGAAAGAAATTTTACGACGAGTGGAGTTTTTCTAGAAAAAGAAACATCCAAACATTCTGGGCGAAATTAGCATGAGAATATTGTCAGTGTATTTCAAGCCAGAGATATTTCTACCAGTCTGCAAGCAGACTTGGGAAAACCCACAAAAAGAACAAACTCACGTGTAGAACGAGCGGTCACATTGCTGTTAAGGAAAAAAAAAAAAGAAAAAAAGACAGAAAGTGAAAGCGAAGGGAGGAAGGAGACAGCCGCTAAGTCAATATCCTGTTTCAAATCGCATTAGGAAAGACAAAGGTAGATCAACCTCGCAGAGAGTGTATAATCCTGAAGATGAATGACACATCTCAACAAATGTGAACTGTTTTCCAAAATTATTTATTTGTTAAAACAAGAGTAATGAACGATTCAATAAAGCACAACTGATGGAAAAATTCGATCTGTGCGAATATATGACAAGTTAAAAAAAAAAAAAAAAAAACTGGCGAGAGCCAAAATCGACTGTTTATTTCAAGCGGCGAGCAGGTCTATCACCGGTGGATGAAGCAGCACGTGTTTCGGTACGGTGGAATGAAACAACTTTCATTACACTTGAATACGAATGAACTATGATCAAAATAAAGTTTTGTTCACGTATATCTAATTTTTTAAAATCATATCAGAACCTTTTTCTCGGTGTAATAACGCACTTTTAATAGCTTTCTTTATGCTGACGAATTGCTATCTACTTTTTATTTATTTTTGCAAAAGATCGAGGTATAAAATTAAAATCATTGCAAGGCAGACAACTGGGACAATTACTTAAAATCGTCAATTTTATATTCTAATTAATTACATCTTTGTGCATCCCCCTTTTTTTTCCAAAAAAAGTAATAAAAAAATTTGGCAATAGTTTTTATTGTAACGAACTTAATTGCGATCTCACACTCATTTGCATGCCGGGGTAGTGATGTCTTGGTTTTGGAATTGAAGGGTCGTAGGTTCGAAACCCGATTCCATCGAAGAAAAAAGGCGCAAGGGGCTCGAGGCACTCTGACACCGACGTTGTGGGTTAAATACTGGTATACTCAACATATTTGAAGAGAGGATATTAATTCTGGCATCATCTTCTCATCACGGTTCGAGGTTACCAACGTCTTTCTCGCGTTGCTTCAGAATGCGCGTTCATTCAAATAAAATAATTTTCCCAAATGCAATGAGCCACGAACACTTGGGACGAGTATTTGGCTGTGAATGACAACAGAATTCTAAAGATCGTGCTTTCGGATAAATCTCCTTCTCTTTTTGGAGATTAAGGTCTTGTAAAGAGGCAACGAAAATATTCTACAGATTTCTTTCAATTCAAGAATCTTTCTGTATTTATTCTTTTATTTTTCTCGATTCGTCGAAGAAAAGCGACCCAAAAATAAAATAGCCTTTGCATCAAATTATTTAGCAATAACAATAAAAAATTAATTTGATAATCGAGTTATTAGATATCTGTTACCTGTAAAAAATTGACTACTTGCAGTAATAGCAATTGTTTAGCAATAAATATCAATGAAAATTATAGAAATTTTCTTTAAGATTGCTCATTTTCATATTTTGTAAAGAAAGCATGTCCTAAAATTAAAATAAGATTCATATTCCTGATACGCGAAAAGTGTTAAAGGACAAGCACAAGAGTAAAATTTTTGATTTGTTTATCCCTGGTCGCTGTCATTTGACCATTTGCCGTTCTGACTTGATCAGATGAAATTTCTTCGAATGGATGTTTTTCAAAAATGAAAGTCAACACTTTCGACCGTTACTAGCCAACGTAATTCCCGACTCTCTGATTCACAGTCACAGGCCCAGCTGGATGGTTTTCCTAAGGAGCGAGGGACCCTTTGCCGCAAATAGACATTCCTCGTGTTCATAAAACAAAGAAAGAAAGCTGGAGATGAAAAGATGAAAAATAAGCATGAATAAGTTTAAACATTTTGAAAGCATGACGTCAGAATGCTTTCGTACCATTAAGTAAGTTATTGAGAGAAAAAAACTGTATCGCACCCATGGATTACTTTCCGAAAATTGCAAGTCGACTGATTTAAGTCCATTAATTAAACCTATTCATTCACTCTGCCTATTCAATCCTTTTTTAACTCAATCAAAGCAATATTATTATTTTGTTCATTTTGAAAGTGTAAGTATTCCCATTATATTCGATTTTATGTTTATCTGAAATGGAAAGCAAGGTCGAAAATTTTATCTTAAAAACTTGTATAATTTTTCTCTTTTTGGTGTTTAATTTTATACCAAATTTTTAAAAAAATACTATGCAGTGTATAAAAACCATTTATAAAGTACTGAACTGAACTAAGAGGTAAAAAAAATATGAATAAAAGTGAAGAGTTAAAAATGAAAATTTATAAAATTTCTGCCATATTAGGCACGACAACTGGAAGTTTCTGTACTTTTAAGAACGTAAATAATTTCGTAGACGTTTTTCTAAATCTAGACTTTCAAACCTAACTGATTCTACATTCAAGCCATGATTGGATTGAATCTCGCTTATTTATCTTCAGCATCTGATTGAGCAATAATTCCAGTTTATGGAATTGAACCAAAAACAATAATTCATGTTTCAAAATATTTAAATTAATCACACTTTCTATTCAGAATTAATGTTAAAATTGATCCGCCTTGCACTCGATACGTTGTAACGTGCCCCTAAATTTAACTAATAATAACGTGATAATAAGAGAGTTCAAAATATCCACATATTTTCATACAATATGCCATATTTTTATTTTATATTGATAACATTTAAAAAATGTATATATTTATAACATTTCTAGTACGAAATCCCGAAGAAAATATTTTGAAATTTATAAGATCAATTATGTGATTGATTGGCATACTTTCGTTTTGCTGTAACTACAAAAAAAAAAAAAAAAAAAAGGCTTATTTGAGCATATATTTTTACTACAATCGAATAAATTACATAAAATTTTAGTAAGTTTTTCTTAAAATCTTCATATTTCTAAGATGGCCTTTAATTTTTTAGATGTTGAGTGTTTGTAATTTTCAAATTCTTGAAACTCTTCTTAAAGGCCACTTAAGATATATCATTTTCAATTTTTTAATTTATAAGTTATCTTTTAATGTTTACAATTTGTGTGAAACATTGCAATATGCAAACACCATAATAGAAGTTTCTAAAATTTCCATTTTCTTTAAATAAAATACCGTTCCCTGTTGTGTTGATATAAAAATTAGTTCCATTAAGAAATGTATTACTAACACAAAACCAAGATAAAAGTGCAAATAAAAATAAAAGGAAAGCCTAAAAAGTAAACTTCCTGTTGAAAACATTACAAAAGAGGCCGCGTTTCGCAATGTCCGATGTGCCTTTTCAAACTGTTCTGCTGGCCGGTTTCGTGCTCTCCGGGCGTTCGAAACACCTGGTGAAAGGACGTTCTTGTTACTGATCGGACAGCGTCGCGATACGCCCCGGTACACAATGATGAGAAGACACGAATTTCAATACCGAAATTTTAGGGTGTCGATTTCCGCGGTCGCAGTTAGTTCTCTGTTTATCGTCTGCCACAAGGCTGTTAGAACAAAAGTGGATGTCGCAATTCCAAAAAAATGTTGAAACACGTTGTCAGTAAACATGCAACAGCAGCAGATTGTGTCCTATGGAATGTAAGATAGACAATTATTCGAGAGCCCGTTGTTGGTATTCGTTTTTAATACATGCATTTTAATTAGACATTGATGATTTATGCTGAACAGTTCAGGCGTCTCGTATCAGTGGGACGGCTCGATTTTTTTCATCCCGAGTTCAGATAATGTGGCTGCTTTCAATGAAATGCCCCGGATCACTACGCTCTTCAGTTCGCATTGAGAAAAATAAGAAAGAGAGCTAATGTTCACAATGAAAATACTTTCAGATCTTTTATTCAAAAAATTTCATTTCAGTAAACTCTCGATAATTCGGGAATCGATTAATAAGCGAATTCCATGCACTAATCAGTTGGACAATTTTTTATTCCCCGTGCATATTTCTAAGTTTAAATATTTGTTGGTCTGCTTTCCTTACAAACATTTTCAGTCTTTTCTTTTATGTATGCGCCTATCTCCAAGCATTAAAACATCTCCTTTTGATTTGAATTTGAAAGTTATTTTTTAAAAATATTTTTGGGTTAACAACAACAGATAATCTACTCGTGTATATACCAAGGTTTCTGCATTAAATTACAATGGAGCTTTCTTTATAATCAAATATTTATTTGAGGCTGAAATACTTATTCCAAAGATTATAGTTATCGCAAATCGAAAGAGTTGTTAAGGATTGTGTAGTCTTAAGCGGAAAAGTAAGAATCTAATTATTATTAATTAATGGAATACCAGTAAGCTTGTAATGGGACGCATTTTTTTTTAAAAAGTAATCTATAACATTTTATGTAAAAAGAAATGCTTCAGTAAAAATATTGTTATACACAAAATTCTCAAAATATGTTGAAACTTTATTTTTAATTAAAATCATTTTATCAGTTTCCCAAAATAGTTCGTAAAATGACAAGCTAATGGTTTAAGGAAGCAAGAAAAGGCCATATTTTCCTACGAGTGATTCATCATTTTCAAAGAATAATATAAAATATAAGTAAAGGTTGTGAATTTTTACTCGGATGCAAATAAATGCGATTAAAAAAAATCTTTAATGGTTTCATCTAGCAGAAAAATCGCCAACAGTGAAAAATAATCCTTTCTAACTATGGAAAAATAGCTTTTAATTAATAAAACTTTGTTATTTAATTCATTGTCATGAAATCATTCCTGTCTTACTTGGTATTTGTGATTAAAATTTGAAGAAAAGTTATACAGAAATTAGAATTTTTTGTGGACTACAAACCAGGTGCGAATTTTTACTTTCATTTATATAAACAAGGAATCGGATTTTCAGAAAGATTTTTAAGACACTTGGAATTTAAAGCTCTGCGATACAAATTCGACTGGCGCCACTGACCACAAGTTTGAAATGGATTACGTCTCATGATTTTTTCCTCATCCACACAGGAATCCCTGTCGGACTGTACATTCACATGTGCGTAAATAGGGTAACTCGAAAATATCACAATTCCGATCAATAGAACCTGGTATATAGTGTTGTGAATAAACACACCATTCGGTTTGCGAAAAAATGATACGCGAAATGGTTTTGTAGATTTGAGGGATAGGTGACGGAGTTTCCTCCGGATATAACAAATAATATAGTATTGAGATTATTTGGCAAGTGGTCATGTATTATGAATCGAACTCTCAGTTACATTGAACAATGCCATAAATATTAAGAATATTTCGCGCGATTGAGAGAAAGGCAGCAGTTTTCAGAAAAACTGGCCCGGAATCATGTCGCGGGGGTGAAGCAAAAAGCAGACTTTATGCATGGAAAAGAGGACGAAGTCTGCTGGCTTTCTTCGGAGGTACGGTTCAGTTTCATTCATAGCGATGCTATCGCTTCTGTTCTAGTTATTTAATGGAAGTCTTTTAACCTAGCAATGTTGAATGAATCCTGACAGACCATGGAATGTTACTAATTTGCTGTCACATGATATCTAAAACGAGCGTTCTGTTTTCGTCATGACACCACGAAGCAAAAAACGCTTCACATTGTGTTAGTTTACTCCACATGCTTGTTGCGTCAGAACTTATGGTTTCGGCATTGCCTTCTGTTCTATATCCCAGACCTTCACAAGAAGAAATGCATGGAACTGGCAACAAGAAACAGACCCACTAAAAAAATAATAATAAATTTAATTTTCTTTTCTAAAATGCTTGAAAGTTTTTCTTCTCAAAATTAACAATATATACATCCTAACCTGCCCATTTTTAAACAAACATACAATTCATTTAAATTTTGTTAACTTCCAACACATACAAGATTCTATATAAAATGAAATAAAATTTAAATGTAAATTTAAAATTCATATATTATTCGATCAGGAATAGAAACTGAACGAAACTGGAAACTTAAAAACAGAATGGGCATCTTCAAGCAAAAGAAAAGTTTTCTAATAGTTACAGCTCAATTTTATATATATAAAAAAAAAAAAAAAAAAGATGTAAATTTATTTATTTAAATATTTTCACTTGAAGATAAAAAAAAATCAGACAGACATAAATTTACAAAAATTTTTTAATTGAGAAATTGGGGAAAGTACTGAAAAAGAAATAAGCGCTTTCTAGTAGATTATGTTCTTCTAAAAATTAAATTTTAAGATAAATTCAAATCGTGTATCGATCTGGTACAAAATTTCTAGGCATTTGATTCTTAAATCGAAATCATTTAGATATAAATACACATTTTTAAACTAGTTCGCTCGTTTAAATAAAAACTCTGTTTAAAGACAAATTCAAAAATGTTTTGAATAACAATAAGAACAAGAAATTATAGTAATTGCAAGTAAAGTTTTAGGAAGTTAATTTTTTAAAGTCGAACAATTGAGGCTAAAATGATGGAATAGGAAGAGATAGACATTTTTGAGCTCAGCTTTTTTTATATATATATTTTGAGAGAGTCAAATTATAGAAAAGAAATTTTTTAATTCTTTCTCGTACTGATTATGATAAAAAAAATCTGACAGATTTAAAGCAATATTGAATGAAGTCAGACTATTGAAGCAAAGATTACGAACTATGGAATAAATCGGCTTTCTCAAGAAGATTTTTCAGTTTTTCAAATGCATAATGTAAATAAATAAATGCAAATCAAATTGAAATATTAATTAAAGATTTCACCATGTATTTAGCATGACATTTAAATGAGTCGTCTGATAAATTGAGATGAAAATTAGGAATGATGAGATTTGCTTTATCAAGTAGACAGGACTCTTTTCAATTTGGTAGAAATTGTAAAAAAAAAAAAAAAAAAAAAAAAGTAAATTTTTCCTTTCTAGCAAGAACGATCTGCTACATCAAGCACTGTCGGAGGAAACTGAGCAGTTAGAATGAAAATTAAGGATTGTGGAATAAATATAGGTTTTCAAATATATCTGTTCTGTTTATAGAAAAAACAATTGTGAGATATATTCAAAAAAGTTTTCACTTTTCAATCAACCTGATACCTCCGACATTTAAAGCAAGCATCTTATAATTTTGATTATTAGAAGAAAATGAATAAAAACAAGCATTTTTGAGTAGATTCGTGATAAATTACGATTAAAATTATCTTGCCTATTGTTCAAGGAACAAAAATAAGACACATCTCTGGTGGATCTGGAAAATTAGAACGAAAGTGAGGAAGTAAGAGAACTATTCTTTTTTACATAAAAAACAATTTAGAAAATTCAAAAACTTAGAAAATTTACTTAAACTACAACCGAAAGCTGCCGTCATATAAAATTTTGTATTTTTAAAATGGAAAGTATTTATTTGTAGATAAAAATAGCTACAGATTCATTCATACTTTTACTCAAATAGCAAATTAGTACTTCAGTGTAATGTGTAATGTAAGTGACTACATTCGAGATGAAACTTTTTAAAAACGTAATCAAATTGCTATATTTTTTAATTTATATCTTAAAAAGATCGAGGAAACATGTATGAAACCGAAATATATCAGTTAAATAACAAAAGGTTTTTTTTTTTTTTTTTTTTTTTAATTTGGAAAATGGAGTTTTTAGGCTGAAAGGAAATACAAAGCTAAAGAGAATTACCAAATGATTTGTTTAAAATCTTGCAGATAGCTTAATTATATTACCAAGTTCCTGAACTAAAAAATAAATTGCACTTCGGTTCCTCTTTTTTAGATATTGGAATTCAACTTATAAATATCAGGAAATTATCTTTTCGTATTACAAAGCATAAAAACTGCTATAGAATGTTTCTAAATAAACAGATTATTTATTCTCTAGTTCAGGGACTTCAGAACATATTGAGAAATTATTGCAACAAATTAGAACAAATTATATGTATTAGTTATTAATTTATGAATTTTTTCGTAATGAAATTCTACCAAAGAAGAGAATTTGTAAAAATATAAAACGTAAAATAGAATTAAAACGTATTTAAATGTAAATTTAAAAATACCTGTAACTTTTCAAAATTTGGACTAAGAAACAAAATTCAAGTCTTATAAAGAAAACTATTCAGATATTAAGAAGGCTAAAATAAAAATTTCGTATTTTCGTAATAAATAAATAAATAAAATACCGAATTCTTTTTATGTAGTCATTTATATTAAGGAGGTTTCATTTTCAAAGATTGCCGAATGTATGGTCAACATATACCAACATTTGTAATCATGTCAGTGCACCACGAAAGCATGAATAATTTAATTTGTACCATTTTTGGAAACAAAGACTCACGAGAAATCGATAATAAGCTTGAGACGATGCCAACCCTGCAAATTTTGTAGAATTGATGAACAAGTGACATTTCTTTCAAAGCAAGTTATCAGTGCGTTTGTAATCTTGGATAATAAACGCAGGCGCCTTTTCTGAAGCTCACTTTTGAAACAGCCTTAAAATCGTCTCCAAACAAAGTCTGCTAAATAAATCACGATGTCGACTCAACAAACCTGGTTGTTATATCTAGGCTTGAAGACAGTGATTCCAAGATTGGAAGGGGGGGGGTAGGTCAATTTCTGACATGGCTTTCACTTATGCTTCCATTAAAGAAAATCATCTGTAATCTGTGGTAAAAAATAATCGCTATTTCTTTAATAAAAACATTTTTTTAAACTTGTTCAATTTACATGTTTTAAAAATAATTTCTTAAATTTTAATTATTTTATTCTTTGTGACCTTTAATTTATTATTTCATTGTTATAGATTTTATGGCAATAAAAAATTATGGTTTTTCAGTATGATTTTTCAAATTCACTACTTGGTGGAGTCCCTGCTAATTTAATTAGATGATTCGTAATCTATACTTATAATAAATCTCAATGTGTGTGTGTTGGCGCTCTACAGGCCAGACCATTCAACCTACAGCTACCAAATTTGGCACGTGTATACCTTAGAGGCCGGGAATGTGCACCTGGGGGTTATTTTTTCGAATTTTTAAATAGAATTTTATTTATTTAAAAATTAAGCGAAATTTTGACGTGTTTCTGCTATAACTTCCGAAAATATTGCCGCACAAAAAAGATTTTTACATGAAGATCAAAAATTTATGTTTTAAATGATACTAATGTTTTAATCTTAAAATTAAATTTCTATTTTTAATGAATTTTTAAATAAATATTTTAACTATGCTTTTCAATAATTTTTTTCGTAAAAAATAAAAATTAAGATTAAGCACGTTTCCCTTTCATGGGAAAAAATAAGCTTTTTTCAAAGTGTTGCCATCAGATTGATTAAAGCTCCAATTAAAAATAAATTAAATCTTTTTGGAAATGAAATCTGCAAAAATATAATTTTCGGCACGTGTCTGTAGGAAATGAAACAAATATGAAATATTATTTTTTCAAAAATATAAATTCAAGAAAATTATTTTATGAACTTTTACACTCTCTGTACAGGGTGTTCATTTAGTCCCGGACCCATTTTGATGTTTAATGACTCATAAAATAATGAAGATGTAAACAAATTTATGGCATTTATTGATGGAATAACTCATATATTTTCCTTTTCAGGTTTGAATATTTTTACTTTTGTAAATATCGTCTGCGCGTGTTTTTAATTTCAGATAATTTCATTTTACAGTCTAAATATCTGTACTTTTCTAAATATCGTCTGCTTATTAATTGCATTTTTCTCTCTTTTGTTTTTGGCAACTATTGAAATGTTATGTTTACTTTTGATGTGTTTGTTCTATGTAGTACTTTTGTATGTGATGTTTTATTCAAGCGGATATTAAGGAGAATGCATACACCACAAGAGAAAGCACAGATTTTATGGTGGTCATAGAGTTAATTTCCAATCAACTAAATCACTGACTTTTAAGAGTTAATTTCCAATCACTTAAACTGACTGATTTATGAAGATTTGAATATCACTATTCAATAAAAAAAGGATAATTTTAGATTTTCCATCAATCATTTCAAAGAAAATACGCCAATCAGCGCGCGCAGGTTTCTCAAGATTAATTGGCCTAAGATTATGAAAATGTTGAGTTTTTCTAAATTTTTAACATTCAAAACTTCAAAAATAAATCTTAGTTGATCGTGGAAAATAGAAACATTCATTCATTTATTTAAAATTTGGTGTGTCCAGAATATTTCTTAGAATATGATACCTTACTGCATTAAATTTAGACTTCATAATTTTTGAAATATATTTATAGGCCGGAACAAAATATTATTATTGATTTCATTTCAATCCTTTTGAAAGCAAAACTAAAAACTGAATTTTATGCTGAATCTCAGAAATTTTTGTTGAATTATTGTTTGAGATATTACATAAATGATGAAAAATATTTTGTAGTTAACATAAGACTTAAATACCGAGCGATTCTGTTTGCAATACTCACATTCAATAATAATAATAATTAATAAATAACAATAATGATGATAAATAAAATAAAACGCTTGGTTTTATTAAAAAATATCTTTATATTAATTGCAATTTCATCATTTCCACTTTAAATTAAAGTTGAAGCTTTACCGGAAATGACAACAAATTAGCAAAATATATATAGTAAATTGAACGAAACGATCTAAACAACAGTATAAGTTTGGTATGGCTATCAAAATTTGAAGATTAAAAATGTTTTGTTTGAGAATCTATTAAGAGACCAGTTACTTAAAATATGTAATTGAAAATTGTAGCGAGCGGTAATACTGGTGAACCGGCTGGTTGCCAAAGGCGGCTAGTAATAAATAAATTCCAAAAAAATTTATGTACATTATCATCCAGAATAAACAGCAAATATACAAAATTTTAGAACTTCAGCATATCTGAATGTGAGTGGAAAGTTCATACGAAATTTCCACTCTCAGAAATGTAATGATTTTATCTGGGTGAAGCATATATAATTATAAACATAAAACATTTCTTTTGATTAAGTTCATTAAAGATCTTACGAAAGCATCCAGAATGATCTTTCCCACTGATGTTTATCATTTTGTATGCATCAACGCAAACACTATGAGTAGAAAAATGTCATCTTAGTAATGAGTAATGGAGTCAAAATGACAATGAGAACCTCCACGCTATACTGACTTTTATAAAATTATCTAATTAACGGGACCAGCTTTAAATCTGAGTTTTTTAATCTCTGTAATAATTATTAAAAATGTTTTTTAACTTCACTTTTAGTTCTCGACTCTGTAAATGAGTGCAATATAACTGAAAACGTAAATAATTTTTTCCGAGAATGACGACCTCTCTTATCTTTTCACCACATATTCGTTGTTTCAAGTTCAAATAATTTTCCTCTGGCAGTGAGAGTCCCACTGCAGTTAAATAAACGGCGTTACTAAACTGTTCGTAATAATTTCATTCGACATAACATTTGCAAAAATAATCTTTACATTTATTTTCAGTTTTTACTTCCTTCTATGCCAAGTATAGAGAAAGCATTGCAATTTTCAAAAACTCTAGATTTTGACGAATTTTCATATTTGACAGCTCCCCGATTTCGAAAAGCGCATTTTTCACGTTATGTCTGCCTGTCTGATGGCTTTGCGTTAGGTTGCTTAAATTTAATATATACAGGGTGTTTCAGTGAACCGTTTCAGAACTTCTAAGAGGGGTAGGGTACATTCTGACAACTCGAAATCATAGAGCAATGTGGGGTCGGAAATGCTTTCCTGAAGCGGTGTTGTAACCAGAAGCACCATAAAGAAAAGAGACCATAAATGAGAAATCGTTTTAATAATACATGAAAAGAAGCAAAAGGTACATGGATTAAAGTAAGTGCTCGAAGTTTCTTCCACGGGCTACAATGCACGCCTCACATCTCCGACGCATGGACATCCGAACATTCTGAAATACTCCAGGCATATCTCGAATCTCTCCGGCAGCTACTGCGATTCTTGCAACGAGCTCCTCAGCAGTGTCAACAGGGATGTCATAAACTAGCGATTTCATATGACCCCAGAAATAAAAATCAAAACATGATAAGTCGGGTGACCGAGCAGGCCAACGCACGGGACCCCCACGTCTGATCCACCGTTGACCAAATGTGACATCCAGGAAGTTACGAACATCTCCGCCATGATGGGCAGGCTCCATCGTGTTGGAACCACATTGTCTGTTGCGTCGATGCAGAAATCTGTTCATCTCTCAAAAGTTGTGGAAATACTTGCTGCAGAAAGAGCAAGTACGTAGGTCCGGTTAGACGACCCGGTAACAGGTAAGGTCCGATGAGGTGATTTCCCACAATACCGGCCCATACATTGACCGAAAATCGATTCTGTGCTGCACGACGTCGTATTGCATGCGGGTTCTCGACCGCCCAGATATGGTCGTTATGCGTGTTGAAAATTCCTTCTCTTGTAAAGGATGCCTCATCGGAAAACAACACTTCAGCAGGAAAAAGGGGATTTGTAGCACATTTTCCCAAGTACCACTGTGCGAAATCAATACGAGGTATATAATCCTCCAGTTTCTGTGCCTGGACACGCTGCACGCGAAACGGATGCATGTCTTCTGCTCGGAGAATCCTCCAGGCGCTGCAATGGGAAACCCCGACTGTGTTTGCTACACTTCGTGTACTCATTCTTGGATTCACCTGTACATGCTGCAGCACATTCTGTTCGGCATCTTCAATCCGTGTTGTTCTTACCCTGTCCCTGTGAGCTCTTTCTAATGAACCTGTCTCAGCTAACCTCTGGTGCAGTCTTGCAAAGAAATTATGACTAGGAATACGCCTCGTCGGATATCGTTCCGCATACAAACGCTGTGTGGCTGGCCCACTAAAATTTGCAGCCCCGTACACCAAATGCATATCGGCTAACTCTTCGATCATGTAATCATCCATCCTACTAACTTGGCGTTTTTGTGCGAAATGAAGATTCCCTGCACGAAAGCTCGGACTTTTCGCACAACGCCATCTACCGCGTCAGGAACATGGGTATATGATTTTGGTTCGTCAGGATGTACCCTACCCCTCTTAGAAGTTCTGAAACGGTTCACTGAAACACCCTGTAGAATTATGACCAAACTTGTAGATTTCTTTCAAATTTTTAACGAAATCTGTTTAGAGGACGTCTGTCTCTATGGCTGTTAGAATATGAACTTACACGGCAATTACAAAGCGAAGGACACTAGATGAACAAAATTCTGTACACATGTTTATCATCTACAATGTAGATGTCTATACATTCGTCAAATTCTGAGCTGAAATGGACAACGTGTTGAACATTTGTCGGTCTGCTCTTTCAGAAGCATTTAAACGTGATAGTTAAAAAACGCAATGATTTAAATATATCAAATTTGGTAAGCCATTTTGTGACTGCAGCTATAGCTCTGTGTCAAGTTTTTGATCACGGTCACGAGATTACGTCTATTAAATTTCATCCTTCTAAGGAGTTGAATTTTGAATTATATGTTAACAAACATACAGAAGACAGTGCATTTCTAAAACGAGTAAATTCGTCAAAGAGTCAGGTGGCATTATTTATCTTGTATGCGTAGTACAGAGAAACTATAATAATCATCAGGAAGTTCAAATCGAATTTTCGGCGAATCTCCACGTTTTTGATTTCTCTGAATTTAAAGAAATTACTTTTATATCTGTGGCAACGAAAACTTTAAAAGCTTTGATCTGGATGGATGAAATTTAGTATATGATATTACACCAAATTTGTAGATTTTTATCAATTATTGAGTGAAATCTATTTAGAGGAAGTCTGTATGTCAGACTGCTCGAATATAAATTAACATGATAACCACAAAACAAAGAAAATGAAGTGGATAAAATTCGGTATTCAAATTTAACGTCTGCATTGTTGACTCTTATCAAACTTTCAGCCAAATCTAGCAAGAGGTTGAACGTCTGGCGGTCTGTATTTTCAGAAACATGTGAACGTGAGCATTCAAAACCGCAATGATTTAAGTTTATCAAATTTAGAATGGCATTTTGTGACTGAAATTGCAGCTCTGTGTCAAATTTTCGTTTCAATTGGTTGGAATAAAAGTGTTTCTAAAACACAAATTCACCTTTATTAGAGGATACGTGGGAAAATTTTGGGGTGAGAAGTCCGACTTTGTTTTCTCGATTTCTTACATTTCACTTAATAAACTGAGCTATTACGAAGTCCCCTTTCTCGGTCCGAAGAAAATAAATATGGTTCTTGTAATAAAATATACGAGTACCAAAGCCTAAGATATGCATAAGGACATTTCACATTAGTATTCTCAGTGCTATATGAAAATACCCTTCCAAAACCGCAAGAGTGTTTGCAATTCAGCACAAGCACCTTGCACTCACCTGCTGTCCTTGACATTTTTCGCAGGTGCGATTTATTAGAAGGCACAGTTCAAAAAGATTTCCTCCATGCTCTATCATCGCACTTGGAATTTCCCGCCAGATCATCCCGGCATCGTTCCTCAAAAGAAACGCTTGAAGTTCGAATTACTTTGGGAGGCACGGTTGTGGAAATAATCTATAAATCTGATGTCGTCTCATAATTCTTTTGGTATTCAAGGACTTCCGTTCCAGATATATTCTAGCAGAATATATAGAGAGAAGTATAAATTACAGAAACTGGGGGGGGGGGGCCTGAGGAACTTTCTTTTTATATTTCAGAATTTTCCCTGTTAGATTTGGAACTTTATCTATGTTGATAGTAAAGATGAATGTGTAGATGTGTGTTTGTGCTCTATAGGCCAGACCATTTGACGTATAGCTACCAAATTTGGTAAATATGCCTTAGAATTTAGAAATGTGCACATCGGATCTTTTTTTTTTTTTTTTTTGCCATTTTATATAATTCTAAATTAATCCAAATTTTGGCTCTTTTTTGCGATAACATATGAAAATATTATTGTACAAAATTGAATTTTTCACTGTTTTAACACTAGATTTACCAGACCAGTCATTTTGACTGGTCGTGCAACTTCAATTCAAAATTCCTGCTACATTAAACATTTGCTTTCCAAAATGATGTTATGACTTTTGTAGCTATAAATAGAGAATACATTTTATGAACTTAATTTTACTTTATATATGTTAGAAACAAATATATTTTTTGTTATAACTATTTATACCATTACCAGTCAAAATGACTGGTGAATGTTTCTATAAAGGAATCATGAGACCGTGGAAATACAAATAGTGCCCATACGTCTTTTGTTCAATACTTTATCGTTATCGAGCCGATTTAGGTGATTACGGTGTCTTTAGGATTTTTTTTACGAGTACTTAGTCCAAGTGATCTCCAAACGTAATCATTCATCTTTACCCACTCAGGTAAGAAGGTAAGAAACATTTATGTGTATTTGAATATATTCAAAAATATATTCTTCCGCAAGTAGCCTGCCTGCATATCGTCAGCCCCTGAAAATGTCAAAACGAATAAAAGTTTCTACATATTTAGAAAATGCAACCAGCATACCTCAGCATTGTTCAGATTTGGAAAGTGAATTATATGATAGCGACGGTGAATTATTAGATACACAAATTGATCCACAAGGCAATGATGAAAACAGTGCTATTATACAAAAACACAACAGGAGAAAATATCTCACGGAAAGACTTTCTGTTTCGATTAGCAGGAGAACTTGCTTCAGAATATCAGACTTCAAGGACTAAACCATACGAAGCTGATATACCAACTACAGGTGGCACGGTTTCTGTACGCAAATGGTGTCAAATAGGATACTGCAATAACAACAAGACTACAAATATTTGCAATAAATGCAAAAAAAGTTTATGCGGAAAGTGTACAAGTAACAAAATCTTCATATGTAGAAATTGTGAGCCTATAAAAAATTAAATGTTTTGTTATTTGAAGATGTCCAAAAATCCATTTTTGTATAAAAATTAATATTGTTAAACCCTTTTCACCATTTTTTAAGAATGAATAAAGACTGGAAATCACGATGAGCATTTTTTCTTATATACCAGTCATATTGACTGGTTATGGTAGAAATAGATATATTTAAATGGCTGGTAAATTTAGTGTTAAACTGCAGAGAATTATTTTTAATGATACCAATTTAATAATCGTGTAAATTTTTGCTGGCAATTTAAAAAAAAATAATAATTTTTGTCCTAATTTCCAACAATACTTTGTTCCCCTGAAATTCAAACCGTTTTCATTGTTGCAACAAATAGACAATCACGTCATTTTCTTCGTGAAGATTCGTAAAGAAGGTTTCTGTTTAACATCCGAGTGTGTGTAGTTTGTAAGACAAATAAAAAAAAGTAAAGCTACAATATGACGAAAGTTAGAAATATTACATTTTTAATATCCCTCTGATGCTATGGGACTGTATCCATTAGAAGTTTCATGTGCACAATAAATAGAACTAAAGTAAGACAATTAAAATAACAAATTTTTATATTAAACAATTCAACCGAGTAATGAACATGAAGTTATATAAACGATTTATCTGAAATTAAATATAAATGATTTTCACAGTGAACCCGCCGGTCACCTGATGCAAGTAGGGTGAAATAAGAATCACCAAGAGCTTCTTAAAGAAATTATAGAAATTATTCGTTGATATTTTATTTTCCATCCGACTGATCTTGAGAAATAATATATTTCAATGACATATTTGTTTAAAATTTTAAAATCTTTATAGACTTTCACAACAATGATATGCTTGTAATTACACTTGAGGAAATCAGTCATTAGTAATTACGATAACTTTAATATTTTACTAATTTTTTCCTGGTATTTCTATTAAGAATATTAATGAAAACATACTTTTTACTGGACTAATTAAAATAAAACTGTTAACTGAAATAAATCATTAATATGATAATTATGTTTAAAATGTGTTTAAACGTGAAACCAGCTATTAAAAAAGAGTCTCATAATATGCAACAATCAGGACATCTAACGGAGTGCTTGAAACTTTCACTGACCTGCCACACTTGGTCTATCGTTAGGAAGCGAGTTTTTAAACAGATTTTTAAAGGTGGTTCATTTTTTCCCCACTCCTCTTTTTTATTTAATATTAAGAGTTAAAACGAAAATTCTGCGTGCGGGTTTTCTCTTCGACTTTCTAACAACGCCGCCTTTGCAGTGCAGCTAATAGAGATGAATACGTGACTGCGAAGTTAAATTGCGATGGCAGGTAGGATCACCCAAATCTCAGCAAGGGAAACTCTACGAATACTGCAGATAAAAAAACTGCAAAGGAAGTTTTCGTTGTGATTGCCGAATTTTCAGCGGATCCGTAGCTCTAGTGAATGTGTTTTCACAAAGCATGTGCGTTTTGACGCGTCATTTCGTCTGTGCATTACCGCCTTCCTGTTTCGATTTAAAATTGAGCTTTTGTCATCTTAATCGACCTCTTCTTTTTTGCCACATAATTCATGTGGTGTCCCGTCTGATTCCCGCTGGAAGAATCCTGTAAACTTCAGTGATGTAAAAAACGCTCGTCAACATGTAACGGGCCCGTGAGGGATATTTGTGTAATCAGCTTAGTAGAGGCCTGTTTTTCGAGCTATTTTGAGTTGCATGTCTCCGCATTCATAAAATGAGAAATTTGCGATTGGGTTAATGGAATCATACTTTTTTTTTTTTTTTTTTTTTTTTTGTCATTCGCGGAAAGAAAAAAATGTATACAACTGAGCATCCACCCTATTTTTAAAATTCAGGAAGATAAAATGCTGCAAAGAACTTTCGATTTAAAGTACAAGTTACGCACTTCGTTTATACCTTCTTCAAAAGATCGTCCATGAGCAGAATAAAATGCTGTAGGGTGTCGTATACTGGTGACGAATTTCGAATTTCTACGAATGCCCCCATCATGAATCGGCACTTCGCTCTCAGAAGACTGCTATGAACTGTTGACATCGTCAATTGCTGTTCACGACCCCAACAAACCTCGTTAACAGTTCACACCTCAAGTGAAGAAAAGAAAGCTCTTCGACGAGCGATGTTATTCGGGGATTCTTAGTTTTTGAACTGTGACTCTCCGTTTTTTCAGTACTTGGGATTCAACTTCCTAGTAAGATTTATCACAACTCCATTCAAACGTTACATTTCTTTGTGCCTTTTCCGTAGCCCTTATGACATTTAACTTTTGAGAATTCATCACAGATTTTATTTTTCTGCAATTGGAATAATTTTTTTAAATAATTTTGCTTTGAATCGATTGTTACTGCATTTCTTATAAACTTTAGAAAAAAAGCTAGCGAAAGTGGTATTCCCGATTATTTCTAGCATACTTCGCAGTTTAGCCCTTTCCTTGCATAAAATGATGGCAAGTCGTAAGTGCCTTAAGTGGCATTAGCGAACAATATTTACAAAATAGGGATATTTGACTTTTATCCAACATTTTTATTGAATCTATCGTGCATTTTGTCAAACCAAAGTTTGATCGAAATTATCATTGTAGTCACAATGTAACCTACCGAATTTCATTGATTTAAGTCATTCCATTAAAAAATTATTTCGCATAGACCGACAGACGGTCAACCCTTCGACAGATTTGGTCAAAATACTACAACAATATGTATTTTAGATATTAAACTTGCGTGCTGAATCTTATCTACTTTGCGTTTTGGAGTTAATGAATTCGCTCGTAATGTAATCGAACAGACACACTTCCCGCGAATAGACTTTGTTCAAAGTTTTATAGAAATCCGGGTCTTAAGTCCATAGACCGAGTTTATCCATCCAGTTCAAAGCATTTGGAATGAGCGTCTTCATAGACAGATAGACGCAATGTCAAAAATGGGTTTTTCTATTCAGGGAGTTCTAAAACATAAAGATTCGTCAAAATCTCAAGTTCAAATTTTTTAACGATCACAATACACTCTCTACATTTCGTATACAAGAAGAAAAAAAAAAGGGAGAGGTCATTTATATCCCTTTTTCTATTTTGCATATAGTGTTATAGTCTGTATCTGTGGATTAAATCATGCGATCGATATCTGGGCTAATAAAAGCGAAATCCGCAAATAATTAATAAGCTATTGAAATTAAAACTGCTGCATAATTTGTTTTTTTAATTTTGCTTACATATTCAGTGAAATTTGGAAACTATTTTAGAGAAGGTTTCGAGACTATGAATAGAATAATTCAATTTTTATTACTTAAAAAGTATACTTCCATAAATAGAAAGTAGACTTATGAAATTATTCTTATTGAATTAAAGTTTTAGGAAACATATTTAAATTATTGTATTTGCCAGCTTTCGTGTTGCCAATTGCAATGTTAAATCCTATTTTGTCTCATTCTTTTACAATTATGAATGATTAATAGAAAAATTCCAATTCTCTGACCCATTTCTAAATTATCTTTAGAACGATCGGTGACTTTACATAGAAATAATTAGGTAGGGAAAAGGTTTGGTGCAGCTGACCCTCTTTCTGTAATTAAATCTAATCCAAGTCACAGATGATAAAAAGTGAATGCCCATTCTATTTAATATAAAGATATTTTCTATATTAAAAATATTCTATGCATTTTTAACAAACGGTAATAAGAATATTTACACCCTGAAAAATACAGGAAATATCCCTTTATTTCCATACATTTTAAGCTCGATCTTTTATTGAACCGATTTCATTTTATCAACTGCGCCGCGATTGGATGATATACTTGCGAAAACGCAGCATTTGTCGATCCATTTTCAGGTCTTAAGCTACGGACCCATTCACCCCGAGAATATATGACGTGATGTAGAAGGCAGTCAGCTGGGATGAAGGCCAAACCTCACGCTTTTCCTTTAGAAAGCCCGGATAACATAATATCCTGAATTAATATATCTCCTTTTAAATACAGAATAAAATTAAGATAATTCCAACCCTCTTCGGAATTTGCGTGACGGATTTCAAAAATGGGTTCATTTCAACCACTGCAGGGACAGGTCGTTGGGGATGACGTCATCTTAAAGTGTGCCTGGACATTTTAAATCCTCATTTTTATGCATATTCATCAAGCGTGCGTGCATTTCCCTCGGTAAAATACTTTGGTGCGAGGCTTAGTTTTCCGTTGAATTTCATTCAATAATGAAACTGTTTTTGCTTATGAAACACGAGAACATTTCCTTTAGAGAATTTGACTTGATGAGAATCTGGTTGTTGTCATATGGGGAACTTTCTAAATTTTAAGATGGTACAAAAATCCATGTTATGTTAAATCCATGTTATGTTAAAATATCGAGTAGTAGCTCCATTTCTTTCCAATAATCAACTGACTCACAGACAGACCCATACATTCACATTTATTATTATTAAAAATGAATAAAAATCCTTTTTAAAATGCAAAGTTTCAATTATTAATGAATACATCAAAAATTGTAGCTGAATTTAAAACATTAATTGTATTTTACCTAACCGGATGCTCTCACAAATCGGAGATATTTCAAGCTTACAATTTCTTTAAAATATAATGGTCTTTTAGCTGCTGCCATTAATTTTTTAATTTTGTAAAAAAAAGGGAAAAAAAAAAAACATTTTTGAATCATTATCTGATAAGAAAAAAAACTTGTAGAAAGTGGAAGAACATTGGAGGAAAGTTCTAGAAAATCCTTTTACAGAGATTAAATTTTAATACGTCCTTGACTTTCCCGTCAGTGAAACTAGTTTTCAAATAAAACAGGAAAAAAAAAATGATGCCCATCATTCTTATTTAGATTTAAAATTGCTTTAATTTTCCGTGACTCTTTTGTAGTTAGAACTATTATCGCTTTGTCGAAAAAACTATTGATTCGTTGATAAAAATTTACATTTCAAGCATTAAATTGGGTAAATTTTGAAGGATTAATCTTTTATAAATGGGCCACTTCATATTAATTTAGTCTCATTAATCATATTAATTTAAAATTTTACTCACCTAAAGTAATCATACTTTTCATAAAGTAATCACCTTTCATAAAGCCATGAAATAAATGTAAATCTAACATAAATACAATATTTTTTATGAATTTTTAAAGATTAATGTAAGGGAAAAGTGAAATGTAACATAGTAAAATTTTTGCATGGGAGCAAAGGTGACATGCTAAAATACCGGAATCCAAAAAGTTGCGCTTCTACCCCTAATATATTCATAAAAATTGCAAAATTCCCACAAATGATTTTTCATGCCCACTTTTTGAGGGACTGTGCATTAAATATATATTTGTATTTATAAATCTACATTTTATGAAGCACGAGATTTAACAACTATTATAATATCGGAGTAAATTAAATGCCAAATTCAATTTCTGATCAGATTTTTGCTCTTTACCGACATTATCGTTTGCAAGTAGATGAAATTGAGATCCACAGAAAATCGCAGAATTCTGACCATTTAGTCAATGAACGCTAAAATAAGGATATTCATTAGCTTCTACTACTTATACGCTTCATGGCTTAGTGCTGAGCACTCATTCATAAATTTCTTTAGTGAGTGGCGAATATTTTAAAAATATCCTTAAAATTATTCAGTCATAATTATAACTCTGATATATAACATATAGTCTGATGTGTGTGATGATATATCAAATAATCTCCTCTTTGCAATTGCTTTATGAAAAATCATCGTTTTCGAGCCTCTATTCTAGATATGGTGGCACGATAATGTGCTCTGCTCAATCGGTTCGCATTCATTTATCTTGATCCCATCAGCCGTTGCATAACAAAAAGAATGACCATCACTCGGCATCCTCTACTTCTTACACTCGATAAATCCTCGTCTCGATTAAAAATTGTTTGCGCCTGAAAATAAACACCGATCATTTCATTTGTTTCAGATGGTTGTACGGTATTCTCATTTCCCCCATTCAGCGGCTTTTTAAATAGGTTCATAAACCATTTCACTCTTCACAAAAACTAATGTGTGCTCCTTTCTGAGGGCGGTACCGATTTAAAAAGAGTAAATGATGGAATGATTTTAAAAGTAATGGAAATTCTTCAATAGTTAAATGAAAAGAGGAATTTATATTAAAAAAAAAAAGCTGCTCACTTTTAGGAGTCATGTTTTTTGTTCTACCGAAATTCCAACCATAAAAATACAAAAACAGTCTTCTTTTTTCATTAACATGCTGAGATTCACTTAATATACTTATAATTACAAATAGGCGCCCGTCGGAATGATTCTTTTTGAGAGCAGTATTCAGCAAATAAAATTAAATAGATCTCAAGAACTACAGCGAATTTCAGAACGAAATTTGATACACATACATAAAAAGACTCGCTGAATCGAATGATTAAAAAATCGCGATTTCTGTAATGGAAAAATTTCGAGATAATGGTTATTTAGCTATGTTAATTAACTGAGTTAATTAATTCGGTTAAATTTGTCTATCTCAACAAACATGTCTTTTCATTCATTTTCATTGACACCAGTTTTGTGAAGCGGTATTAAATAACAAAGTTACGGAGGTATTTCGTTTTTTGGTTGACGACTGCACATCGAAATTTCTAATTCAGAATATTTTGTGTTTAACTGGCGAGCTCGGTAATTAACAGTAATTTAATCAACACGAAGTAAGAATAAAGCACTTATTGCTAAATTAATAGGATCGGTGTAATCATATTAGTTGCAGTATAGACGACTTCACTTGCATTTATTCATTCTCTCTCTCTCTCTTTCTCTGTGTACATATATATATATATATATATATATATATATATATATAACCACTAGGGGTCTTCCCGGAACTTTCTAGGATACTCTCTAATAAAACTGTTATACCAGAGAATGCCGGTAGAATAGTAACGAAATATTAACCTTCATCGTGAATGTCGCATTTTTACTAAGTCTATCGTGTGATCCTTGGCGATTAATCCTTGGCGTACGGAATTCGAAAATAGGATTTGCGTTTTAGACACGTTTTTCCTAACTTATTGAAACAAACATCAGAATGACAGTTGTAGTTACAAAAATCACATACCAAATTGGATACATTTCAATCATTGCGTTTTTAAGTTATCTCGTTTCCATGTTTCTGAAAGTACAGAGCGGCAGACAATCCACTTCGTTGGTCTGGTTGATTTAACTTCTTGCTGGATTTTGGCTCAAAATCTGTTAAGCATTTACACAAAAGATGTTAAATCGATTTTTTTTTTCTATCTATCTCTTTGCGTGTTGTAGTTAATGTGCTCACGTCTATTAGAATAGCCGGAAAGATATTCAGTAACGTATTTTGCTAAACATTTGATAGAAATCTACAAATATGGCGTAAAGCCCATGCACAAATTTGATCCGTCTCGCTTAAAACGTACTATAGTTATCTTTGTCACAGACAGACAGACTGACGTAAGTGATGCCATTTTTCTTCACTCAAATAGGTTTAAATCGTGGAGATTTGTCAAAATTTCGAGTTCGAATTCCTTGACGATTGCAAGATTTTCTGAGTACGGGGAAAACGGATGTTCCTTTCCATGACGGGGAAAGAAGAGGCACGCAGCAGTGAACGCTTTCTGAATATCGTCCGGAAGGATGCCGCCCTGTTCCATCTTTTCTAGGAAATTCCTTCTTTCTCCGGTTTGACCTGAGGGTCTGACATTTTTATTGATCGATAATGAACACAAAGATGGCAATCGTTCAGGAATATGATTTTCTTCCTCTTCGAATATCATTTGTAACTTTTAAACGTGTCAGAAAGTTATAGAATGAAGGCAAACAAGAATTTTATCCTTTAAACTTAATTTTAACATATTTAGTCAACAATTTTAGATTAAATTCGAAAAAAATGAATTATCCGAACTAAATAATGTTTTCAAATCTTCGTATCTTTTTTAAGGTGATTTGTTTCCTCAAAATTGCAATTAAAACATCACTTTTCAGAGCGAAAGTCCGGTATTCACGAGGAAATTTAAAATCGGCCGTTTTCAGGAAGAGAGAAATACAAATTTTAAAAGACTGGGCGAAAGCATGGAAACGGGATATGCTTCATTCATCTATTTGTATTTTAATTTTAAAGTTTATCCCTATGCATGCAGATCTATGCACCAAAAATAAACTTAAAATCCTGAATCCAATAATTAAATCAATAAAAAGCATTGTAAAATACGCTTGAAATTATATTTTAGAAATTTACTAGAATTTAAAAGAATTGTGCACAAATAAAGCTAGTATTCATTTTTTTCATAGAATTTTTTTTTAAATTTTTGATTGGCACAAAATCGGTTTTTTTACAATAAAAGGCCCTGAAGATAAAAAAGGGTAACATTACAATTCTGATTAATTTTTTGAACAAAAAGTCTAATTGAAATTTTTAAAAATAATTTTATGGTCAGCTGTTAGCCAAGAAGTAACTCAGTTGAAAATATGGTAACTTTAGGTTTCATTGTCTGTCTTTCTATTTTTCCATCAAGCAGTTACAAACAGAAGCGATCTTGTAAGCGTCATCAGGCCAAAAAAATAACTAGTGTGAGTGGTCTCCCCAAAACTTTCTCGCCTACTCTTCTAAATCTAATAAAAGCGAATTTGAGTTTTAGACCATTTTAATTTGAGCTTTTTCCCAACCGATAGAAATCAAAATTTGACACAGAACTACAATTATAATCACAAAATCACTTACCAAACTTGATGTATTTACACCCTTACGTTTTTAAGTTATCGCATTTGCACGCTTTTGAAAATACTGGTCGGAAGACAGTCAATCTGTTGTTAGATTTCAGTGAAAACCTGATAAGAGTCTACAAGAGAGATGTTAAATATGTGTACCGAATTTTATCCACCTGGCTCTAACACTTTTGTAATAACCGTATGGACTCAGATTAGAGCAGACATACTTCCTCTGAATAAATTTTGGCAGAAATATACCAATTGGGTGAGGAAAAAAAAAAACCATATACAAATTTTATTCGTCTAGCTCAAAGTGCGTTTGAGTCATCTTTGACACAGATAGACAGACATTTCCAAAAATTGGTTTCTCGAAACTCGGAGAGTTTAAAACGTGCAGAATCGTCAAAATATCATGTTCGATTTAAAAAAAAAAATTTTTTTTTAAATTTCTCTTAAGAGAAAATAAAAATATAAGACAAGTCTGTTAAAAATAACAACCTATTATATTTTAGATTAGAATTTTAGATTATACTGCCATTTAAATTCTTGTATGATAATGTTGTCAATTTCATTTCAATGCTTCTTTGAATTCTTAATAAACATGTCTTCATGACTCTGATGGGGTTTCTATATGATGATGATGGAATTTGTTTTACATAAAGGTTTATTCTCTTTTTTCTCTTTTTTTTTTCTTTTAATTAGTTCTTTAAAATGCATATCGCATGATTTCAAGTTGTTCTGAAAAACATGTAGCCGAAATTCAGAGTTCACTCCAAAATAGAGTGAATTTGAGTCTCCGATTTGGTTGACAAAGAATGAATATCATGCATTAATTATTTAAGATTTTTGAAATGCGACAAACTTTATATCTGAATTTAAAATTAAAAGGATTTGGCTCCTTAAGAGTAAAACCACTTTCTTTGTTTAAATTGCAGTTACTTCACAGATATTTTTCGGCATTACTAATTTCGGAGTTAACAAGTCACCATTGCTTCAGTTGTGTACCAAAATTCATGATGACGTGATCAAGATATTGTCTACCTCGGTGAAATTAGTGATGCAGACTTCGGAAACAATGCATTTGAGCTATGTAATCTTTCTGTTGATGTGGTGCTCGAATTTCGAGAAGATGCTAGCTCAGATGTCGTCCTCACAATCTGATTAGAATTCAAAATTACGTCCATCCCACTATATCTAGCTTTACATCCAAATGGACATTTACCGTTAGAAGCCTAATTTTACAAATTAAATTTAAAAAAGAAACATCAGTGTGTTCATCGCAGATAAAAGAAAACAATAATAATAAACTTGCTAAAAATAATTACATTATATTACAAATAAGATACTCGCCTACCTCAAATAAGATACTACCTTTTATTTTTCGGAAAATTCAAATGCGTCAAATATTTATTCCATTAAACTTGTTCTAAAAATATGTCATTCATTCAATGCGGCGGGAAAACAAAATGCCATATTGTTTGAAGAATTTCGGTGGCTGACGTTTATTTTTTAAACTTTTGTTCAAAAGTGCATTATGCAACCATAACATGCATAAATTAAAATTAAAAAAATTAAAATTCCGGTATCAAATTTGAAATTAGGGCATTTAAAGGTTAATATAACAAAACAAACATCAGGCTCTATGGACGAATGCCATTAAGTGCCTCACGTGCTACCATCTCTCAGACAGACGTACGATTCGTCCTTTCCTCTGAGCCCCTTTACTGTGCACCATGAGGAGGCGAGAACCTCTCACGCCTTTCGTTTTCTTACTCCTGTTTCCTTGGAATTTGCTACTGTCAGTTTCTCGTGAAAACTTTGGTTTCAGTTTGATTGGTCCCTTACATCTGAATTAAAAAAAACCCAAACATTTAAAAAAAGAAACGAAATTCTGTATATTAAAAATTAAACTTCGAAATCAGCAAAACTGGTAGGTCTCTTAAGTATACGGTTTTTGAAAATGTATTCTGCGTTCTGATAATAATGCAATCAAAATATTAGCTAGAAAGTGGGAGGCTTACGGGAGGAGCCAAATGAAGTATTTTTCATCCTTTCTTTCAAAAGGTCTGAGAATGGAATGGATTCAATGTTCCGATCGATGCCAAAAAAAAAAAAAAAAAAAAAAAAACCTGAATCTACCTACTATAAGCAAATGAAAGCCATAAACTGCAACTGCTTACTGTTTGGAACAGATTGAGCGATCAGTTCGAAACAGAGAAAGACTAAAGAGTTCGATTCCACTAAGGAAGAAAAGGTTCTATTCCACCCCCACCTTACCCCTCCCCCAATTCTCAAACACTGACTCTAGCAAATTTTCCTTCTTGGCCACACCTAGAGCTTTATTATCAACCTGTTTGGAAAAAAAGAAAGGAAGGTCGAAATTTTTGTGAAAGACAGTCTTTGCTCTGAAGTCCTAATTTCATACTTTAAAAAGAAAGATACTTGTTTTCGGGTTACGACCGATCCTTTTTACCTTGTGTCGAATTTTACAAGCACAATTAACTGTAGAGGAGTGGGGGGGGGGAGACTGTATTTTTTTGCTTCAATCATTGATTGCCTCATCCAAAAGAAATGACAGCGGATGATCGTTTTCACTGTTATTATCCCACATTGACTGCGAACCGAAGTGGATCTCCGAACTTTATTGAGTCAGTTACTATGTCCATCCGATTTTATTGCCTTTGGAAACCACACCAAATCCAGAGACCGATCGACAATATCCACCAATATAACCAACCTGTAAAAAAAATGTGAGTGACCTGAATGTAAAAAATGCGAAAAAGATTCTGAAATGTAAGCTGATATTGTTTTTTATACATAATCAATAACTGGAATTAAGTTAAGAAAGATTACTATAAAATCAGCGAAGGTATTTTTTCCTCAACAATCTTGGATCCTAACACAATATCATTTTTTTCATTCATTTATCCTATAAAAATGTTTTTATAGTTTTTGGCCTGTTTAAATATTTTCTTGACAAAATATTTAATATAATATGTATCCCTCTTCTTTTGTTATAAGTCATACTTTAAAGCGATATATTAATCACTTTCTTTCTCCTATTTCATACCAAAGGAAGTCGTCTCCCCAAAACATGCTCTTTCGAATAAAGGTGATTTCCTCCAACCCCAAAAAATGTGGAAACGAAATATTAACTTTTAGCGCACATTTGGCCTTTTTACTGAATCTATCATACGATCCCCGGCGAATGTTTTTGCGATGAATCGCTGGCATGCGGTTCATAGTATCCGGAAATCAAATTTGTGTTTGAGACGCATTTTTCCCAACGGATTGAAACCAAAATTTGACACAGAACTGAAAATTGTCATCACAAAATCACACACCCCATTTGATATATTTAAGTCATTGCGTTTTTGAATCATCGCGTTTACATGCTCCTGAAAGTATACTGACTGAAAGACGTCCTACCCCTTGCCGGAACGTTGAAAGGAGAAAAAATGAATCTTACATTGAACAGTAACAGAATTAGGGCTTCATCCGACCCTTTTCTGTGGATTTTCATTTCAAATGTGAAAACCTGGCCTTCGCTAAGGAACTTTTTTGCACAGCTCTAGGAGAGCGGCATACGCGATCCCGGAAACGACACAAACCAATAAAAAGTGATTGTGAGCATTCATGTTTACAATTCGAGGCCTACATATACAATGCCGACTCAAGAAAGTGTAGATTTAGGCACTGACACATTTGCCAGCTCACTTTTTTTTTGCATTAAAAAAAATCAAAGAATTGCTTTGTATGGCATCATATTACTTTTTCCTTTCTCGCAGTAGAAATATAAGAAAGTATTGTAATCGTCAAATGAATTCAAACTTGAAATTTTGGTGAATTTCCACGTCTTAGACTGTCCTGAGCGCGAAAAAACACATTTAGGACAAAAATCTGTCTGCCCGTCCATTTGTCTGTCTGCGACAAAGATAATCTAGACGAATAAAATTTGATATACGATCTTCGCATCCCATTCGTAGATTTCTGTTAAATGTTGAGCAAAATCCATTCTGAGGAAGTGCGTCTGCCCGGCTGTCGGAGTATAAATGAACGCGATAACTGCAAAATTAAGAGAACTGGACGGAAGAGGCTCGATATACAGATTTACAGTACAGATGCCTACAGTACAGATTTAGCATCTACAGTACAGATGCCTATCAGATGTTCAGCCAAGTCCAAAGAGAGGTTGACAGTCTTTCGTTCTGCACTTTCAGAATTATATAAATGCCATAACTCAGTGGTTTAAATATATCAAATTCTGTATGCTTTTTTGTAATGGCAGTTATTATTCTGTGACAAATTTTGGTTTCAAGGATTGGGGCGTGTCTGGAACACAAATTCATCTTTATCAGAGAGTATGATAGAAAGTTTTTGAGAGGATCTCTCGCGCTGAATAGTTTATGATTGTTTTAACAAGGTTTTGAATAATCGAGATTCTATTTAACGAGAAAAACGGAAAGAAAAGGGTCACCTTGTGATTTGAATTTGCAATTCTTGCATGAAATGCAGGTTTCCGCAAGTTCTTGATTGAATGAATGCTTGATAACTGTGTACAATCAGAAATTTCTTTACGGAAGGATTAATCAGAAGTGAAGGTTAGGGAATTTTTAATAATCTTAAATATGGCAAATTTATCCGAATGCAAAAACGGATATTGCAATGCATCATGAGTGCAAATATTACAGGAAAGAAATTTTTAGTTATTATTTTAATCCTTTTGTCGTGGAAAAACTGAAAAGGGCCACTTCCTCTTTCAGAAATCAGCAAAATGATGCCTAGACACGGCTGATAGAATACATTACTTCCGCAATTTGTTTTGATGGAAGTTACTAATATCTTCATTCATTTCTTTAAAAAATGTGCGGCCTTCATTTTTTGTCGGGGCTGTTCATTTCGGCCGATTAACCAGAGAAAGGCGGTGATTGTAACAAAACAATTTTGGGAAAAAGTTGCAGAGAACTGTACACGGTTTTTTCTTAAGGATAATCGAGTTCAAGCACCATTTAGCAAGTGTTTTTGCTTTTTTCAGTAGGATGCCTTCTCATTTCAGAACAATTAATTAAAAAAACACGCACACACATGAAACGAGTAAACAGTTTACTCTCTTTTCGAGCTTCCATATGCAGAAAATGCAAACAGACGTCTTTGTTGTGCGAAAAGTGCGCGGTGTCTTACCCCATTGATATTTAACTCCATCGCATTCAGTGACGAGACTGATTCATGCATGAAATCCTTGAATGTTTCATTTTAAATCTACAGTCGAATGAAAGTATTTATTAATTTAAAATGCAAAAATCATTTAAAAAACGCATCAATTTCCTCATATTTTTATAAGAATTGAAATGATAACAATTGGAGGTGTCATTTAATTAGGAAGTTAAATAAATTCGTAGGTCTATTGATTAAGCGCGGCCATGGGCATCAAGTATCTACCATCTGTTGCTTTGACAAGCTTGAGCGCCCCTTCTTTTCCCCATTACTCCAACCTGATCTCTGTTGCAGTCTCGTGCGCGTATAACGTAATCTCTGCATTTGCATGAATCGATGTATTTCATACTACGGAGTCGTCATTGCAATAGAGCACTGTGATCGTGGATATTTTTGGAAAAAATTAGCCAAAACTGTTTCTGCAATAGGTTTAATTTTGAGACCAATGTGGACGACTTTTAACTCTGCTGAAATTTATTTGTTGGCTGGGTTTTTGAGGCATTCTTTGTGGGCCTCAGACCATCAGCTTGAGGCACTTTTCAGCGCTTTCACTTTCTTCTCAGGCGACCGTGAGACGTGAGATGAACGAAGCGATAAATGTTCACCGCGAACCTTCCGTATGCAATGCAGAATGGAGTGGGAATCTGAATGCTCCAGAGTCCAAACCAAGGCTCTTAAGGGGATTTTGAAAGCTTCAGCCTAATTCTTCAATAACAGTCACGAAAAATATTTAGAAAACATTTCAAGAAAAATTATGAAAGAACCTTAGTTAACAAATTTTATTTTTACTTTCTCGTATAATTAATTTACTTTCACGTAAATGCTTTGCCGTCGAAAAATTCGATATGGAGATTTCTTCAATTCCCAATTTAAAAAAAAAAAACTCTTTATTATGATACCACCTGTTGCAATCAATCTTCGTAGAAGATCCTGCAGATCTTCATCGATTCCGATTCTATCAAAACACTTTCAAAGTTATATATGTGTACGTGTGTGTGTGCTCGCGTACTAATGATCTCTTAATCTAATTTAAATCCTAATTGATTTCCTCCTTTTTATCTTAATTCAACCTTATTAACTTTATTCTAAACTGTTCTTATTTCCTGATCCGATTCCAACTTTTTTCATTTAATTCATTCTACACGTGCTCGATGAAACTGCTGTTTACAGCAGTTCCACAAAAGTGTTTGACTATTGGGGAACCAACAGTGCCGAATGGAGGCGAAAATAAATCCATGTAACGTCTCGGATATCAGTAATTCGTGATAAATGACTCTGCCGACTCTATTAAGGGACTAGGACAATTTTATGATGGTATTTATTTTGTCTACTAAATTTCCTACTCATGCAATTTCTGAAAGGCAAAGACAGGTTGAGGTGCCCATAAAAAAAGATGGCCCCATTCTTTCTCAAATATACAAAAGCAGAAGAAATGATGACGATGATGCGCTTATTCGCTGAAGAGAAGAAAAAAGGCATCTTTTTTCTTACTAAAATGGTCGCAGTGTATCCAACGTATGGCATGTTTATCCGTTATATCTGTAATGATGAATCTGAACAAAATGCAACTAAGCATTTGGCCAAATAATTTCTAGTTATCTGTGAGATATAACATATAAAAGACGGTTCATTGCGCGTTCGCTTTCAAATGAATGCATCTTTCTTGTGTGCATATAATTGGCTTCCTTTGCTTTCTCGTATACAAAGGAGAGTGAAACTATTGAAATCTGAATTTCATACTTTGACGAATCTCTACATTTTAGACCTCCCTGAACACATTTGAGTCATTATGTATGTCCGTCCGTCTTTGTTTTCTCTTTGGGCAAAATCCATTCAGCGGAAGCCTGTCTCTGGTTGTTCAAAAATAAATTAGGACGATGATTAAAAAGCGGAGGAAGTTAGAAATTGAGCACACAAATTGAACATCTATAGTATGTAAATACGTGCATGTCCGTAAAATATTGATCCAAGTTCAGAGAAGGATGGACGGTCTGTCGGTTTGTATTTTCAGAAACGTGTAAACGCGATGACTTACAGCATATCAAATTGGGTACGGAATTTTGTGATTACATGTGTAGTTTTGTGTCAAATTAGTTTGGGAAATGAGTCTAAAACAAAAATTCGATTTTTGGATATTATTAATGGTTTGTCAGGGATTCATTGTCAAAACATTTGCCAAGAACTACACGATAGATTAAGTTGAAATATTGAATTATTGATAGAAGTTCTGTGTACGTCTGTTGTGCGCCACTGACGCGCAAGGCATGGTGAATTTATTTAAACCTCTCGTTGAATGCCATGTTTTATTTCCAACCTCAAAAAGATGGGAAGGATGCTAGCGATACTAATGAATTTTGATTTTTAAATTAATAACCACATTAAATGAAATGATTTAAATGTACTGAAATTAAGTACATGAGTCTATCCTTCAGAGAAGAAAATTTAATACAAGGGATTAATAATAGCTTCTTAAAAAGTGAAAAAGTCAGAACTTCAAGACTTCACATTAATAAAATAAAAATTACATTTTATATTTAACTAGTTCTAAAAATGCAACTGTTTTAGAAATGTTTCTTATTTAATTTTTAATGAACTGCATGAAGGGAGCACCGTTTCACATTTGAACAGTTCCTTCACTTACACGCACATACACAAAAATTATATTGGAGAGCCATTTCCCTAATTTGTGTGTCCGATCACTGACTGAGAACACTATTAAGCGAAATTCTATAAAAGGAATAGCAAATAAAAAAAGCTAAAATGAGTCTTTTAATAATTGGTAATAAAATAGTCCATGAGTCGAATGAATTATTTTTCAAAGTAAAAGAAAATTTAAATTTCCTTCGAACAACTATAGTTATCATAAGCGTATTTCAAAATACACTCAATGTTTTACATTCCGTCGATGCATTCAAAAGTTTCAAAATAAGCAACCGAGAGATATTGCCACTTTGAATTGACCTGATAATTAACTGCAGAGACAAAATATCAACTATTCATGGCAAAACAATAACCGTGCCATGAAGCAATCTCAACTTTTTGCGCTGAATAAGAGAGCTATATACAGTCGGGGGAAAAAAAAGAGCATCGTTTATAGTGTAATCATTAGAAAAATGTCATTCGAAAGAACTGAATGTAAGACTTTGAAATTAAAAATTTCATGAAGGACAGTCTGTATATTGAAATAACAAATTTTTAAATGACAGCACTCGTTTTTTTCCCATCAATTTTTAAACCTGCATAAAAGATTTTTCACAAAAATCAAGTTAGGCCTATTCGTTTCAAAATTATGAATTAACAAAATTTGAATATTCGAATGTTAAAATTAAATTTTGAACTTTTATTCACATCTTACAAAGTTATTGACCTAAACATTTTCTTTTTTCGTTATGGAAATATAAGGTATTCTACATATTTTACATAAATATTTATTATTAAAAAATAATTTTCAATATGCGAAATTTTTTTAATTAGATTAAAAAAAATTTTTAATGGCAACACACTGAAATCCGGGTATATATCGAAATACAAGACCATTTTCATGAAAATTTCCAATTCATTTCTACGAGTAGTTTATCTGTTACATAAAATTTTCTGCAGTGGCCCAAAAATGATGCATTTAGGGATGCATTTATAAATTTCAAAATGTTGACAGTTTTTCATTTGGCATGGAAATGTTCCATTCCTTGAAAGAAATATCGTTTTCCACGCTGTTGTAATGTAATAATATATAATGAAATTTTGACTGGGACAAAGAATATGAAATCAATGCAAAAGAGTGCTTTCCGTTGCCATCATATTTTATTAATAGTCCCTATTTTTAAATATAGGCTATAATCTCTGTGCCTGTCACCAGCCGGAATTTTTACTTGTTGTTCCATCATTTAAAGCATTTGTAAAATACAAAAAATTACTGAAAAATGAAAATTTAATTTCTTTATAAATAATGTATCGATTTAATTATTTAATTTTACAAACAAGAAAAATTATTTCTCTTAATAATTAATACATAACGAATTCCACAATTTGCAACAAGAAAAACGCAGTTTGTGCTTATTTAATGATTGTTAGATGCTTATTTAAATTCTCAACATTATTAGATTAATCTGCAGTAATTACGATTATTATAATATTCTACATAATCATAAATGGAATGAAAAAATTCAGGCATCAAAACGTTATTGCATAATGCAATTAGTATTTATATTTTGGATGCAAACTAGATATTGCATTTATCTTCCACACGCATTAAAATAATTTCAGTGATTCATAAAGTATTGATTAATATTTCAGTTTATTTATAAAGTTATTATTCACAAAGTATCGATTCATATTTTAGTGGACCGCTACTTTTGTCAGAATAAAATGACGCATATTTCTTAATATTTAAATGGAAGGCAAAAGCATATAAAATGAAACTGAAAAATAATAAATTTTATTGGTTAACTACTTAAAGAGTTATTTTATACTCTTCTCTATAGAATTACAAACTTCTAATAATCATTCATCCAGAATTAAACCTCTATCTAATCTCAAACTTTTAATAATGGTTGTTGTTTTTAGTAAATTACTTTTGGATGTATTGTTATTCATTGCAATCCTTTTGAATACTTTCATTTTTCCATTTAATATGGTTGGTTGATAAGCGTTACATTTTTCTATTCCAATTTCATTACATTCCTTTAAGCAAATTGGTTTTAATATATACTTTTGATTATTAAACTAACTCCTTTTGAAAGATATTCGATGGAATAATTATTCTTATAATAATATAAAATTATTCTTATACCTGCTTTCAAATTTCTATTCATATAAGAAGCAGCGAAATATGCGATGAGCTTAATTATTTTGTTTATTAAGGATATGAACAAACATTCAGTTGCAACTTGCCACTCCTGTAACACGCTCGTATCCAGTATCGGCATGTGCTGAAGCCTCGCAATCAACGAGCATTTGTACAGAACACTGACGTTGACGGGAAAGCAGGAGAGATCAGCTGATTTGCATTTATGAGTGAATGGAAAGCACTCTTCTTTTCTGCGTGGTCCTAAAATAAAGTGGTGTATCCTTTTGTGTCTGTTTGTGAGAAGTAAGCAGCGATGATAGAAGTAGTGTTTGCTGATAAGTAATGCAGGAACAAAGCGTAAAAAGAATAAAAATCAATTCATTTCTTCTCTTTATTGGTCAGATGTTAGTTTTATCACTAAAATCAAGAGTTCTTTTAAACAAGGAAAATACATTCGATTTTATTTCTTTTACTCAAACAACAAAACTTTCCATTTTGGTGAAAAGCGATTCATACTCAAGCGCAATTTTTTAAAAAAAATTAATAACCTATAATTTTATTTTATTTTTTTGAGGAAAAAAGTCTAAATTCTCCCAAAGTACTTTTTCTACAAATATAAATTATCATGGATGAAATAGCAATCAATTTTAGCATGAATATTATAACATTGCATATATTTTTAAAGTGTTACAAAAATAAAAAGAATACTTATGCCGACGTTCTGAAAATATCTAAATATTCTGCATTTAAATACGGAAATAAGCCCTTAACAGAAAATGCCAAATATCTCCCAATGAATGATATATAAACCAAAATTTGTACTCAATAATTTTTCTATGGGAAATAAAATCAGGAGATGAAAAAAGTGTGTTGCCATTGGAAATTTCAAATATCTACAATTTTAAATGTGCAGACAATCCCATATGAAATTTTTAGGGGCAGCAACTTTTAGTATTTCTTTCTATCTTTAAAATAGTACCTATAGTTTTCTCACAGGATAATCGATAATAGGATAAATCTGGGTGACTCCTTTTTCTACAAGACTGCATGTTTATCGCTAATATGATGATGGCATGCCATTTTTCCCGTATTTATAATCAGGATGAGGAACAATATAAAGCTGTAAACCTTTTGTTGCACTTTTATTCATTAACCGGTAGAAAATGAATCTGATAACGTTTATTGTTAAATAATGGCCACTCTGTGTAATGATGGATCACAAATATAGAAATGGATGCATTATTAAGATTATTGATAAATAGGAAAAATTAAAAGTAACTCACAAAATATTCGGAAATAGTCGACGGGGAAAGTCTTAACGACTTACGGAAGCGATTAAAGTCTTTCTTGGTCAATGACGATACCATACCCAAACCATGCAAAGAATTTTTTTATTTCTAATAGAAAAACTCTTTTGTCGCTGAATGTAATGGTCTAGATCCTTTTATATCACACAATGATAACGTAAACATAAACGGAACCTACAGGGAAAACGACTTGTATCCTGTGATGGGCTGATTAATTTTTGAATTGGATGCTAAAGTAAACTTGGAGCACGAATATAAGAATGAAACTTTCCATTTCTAGAAGTTTCCTGAGAACCATTTGTAGATTTTTAAAAGGAAGGCTTAAGAGTATCAGTTTCGAAACGAATCGCACTATCATGACAAACACGTCTGGCTTATTGGTTAGCAGTTTCTTTCCCTAGTTCCCCTGGTCCTTTGAAAATCCAAAGATGTGTTCAGCTGTTAAGGAGCGCAAAACGTTTACAATTTCGACGGCCGAATACGTCAGGTAAGGATTATCAGGAGTGACTGACTTATCTGTTTGAATGGCATCATTTCCAGCATATTGTTCACACTTCTCAGCGGCTTCAAATGGAAAATAAATTTCTATATGTGTGAAAAGTACTTAAGTGTTCAAAATGTCTTCATGTCTTCCGAAACTCTACATGTTTAGTATCGTTTTATGCAAGTCACTGTAATAATTGCGCTTGAATGAATTTGTATACCATTAAACCTGTATTGTACACATTGCCGGACGTATTTCTTCTTTTACTTGATTCAGAAACAAGTGTCTCTGTACGCTTTTAAGCTTGTCCAAGGAATTTTTTTAATAACTCGATATATTGAACCACAAAATACTAACTTAATCAAATATAGCCACACCCTAGCCTTCGATTTAATGAAAGTTCTTAAAAACAGCTGTCTGACTAAAAAGTGCGAAAGTGCGAGATATGTAAAGCGGTTTAAAAAACAGTTAATAATACAAGCAGCTTCAAATTTTCATTCAACAACTTCTTACACACTTTCATTTGTGTTTCAGGAATGTAAAATAAAAATCTTGTAATCAATTTTTTCCTGCCATCGTGAAGGGTTACAGATCTGAGATTTTATATAATTGCAACTTCCTGATGAAAATAAACTTTTTTTAAGAACTTAATAACCAGTTTTTCGATTAACTAAACATCATTTTCTTTTCTTTACGAATGACGTCATATCTTAGTAAATTTATGAAACAATAAATTTTAAGATTCCATAGTATGTAGAGTTCAATTGCAAATGAAACAAAAATAAAAATTAAATCTACTCTTTATGCGCTAAGAGTAGAGCTAGTAGAGAGTAAGTACAGAAGAGTGCATTTAAAAGTTTTTTTTTTTATATTACTATTAAATTGGTATCACAATTAGAATCTATGTGTTTTGCGCTTAACATTCGAAAGCGGGTAGTCTAAATTCCTCAAGTAAAATGAATCGTTTCGAGGGCGATTCCGAATAGGATGCTCTCTTCAGGAAATGGCTCATAAGACATTGCTTTTCTTTTAGCAAATTTACTTTCATTAAAAATGTAAAGGTGGACTGAAATAATAGTAAATTACTTTAGGAATTTTTCTTAATTTATTCAGATGTTTGCAATGTAGTTCAGAAAATGTTCGGTAAATTTGAAATTTCAGGAAATTAAATTTTGTCTAGTTATAAAGTAGTGTATTCATGATTGCTATGCTTTCTAAACTATTTGGTTATGCTTGCGATTTTCGTTTTAGCTTCATCCTCTGAATAAGTTATTGCGTCCCGTAGAGGCGCGTTCCCTGAAGACGCAGATGCCCTCATTTGTTTCAATGGATTTAATAAAAACGTTTCAAAAATGTTCTTTTACTAATAAAAATGTTAAAAAGAAGGAATTTTATATTTTAATTATTTTTTCCTTTTTAGTTTTTAGTTTATAATTCATTTTTTAAATATTATAGATCATAAATATAAGTTTTAACGAAATTCATTCCAGGGAGACACCATTCGTATTGCTAGAAAATTTAATTAAATTAGTGGATACCCTCATAGATACGTTCGAATAATGCGAAAACAGAGTATTGCTGTTTTAATGAATACACAAATGTTCAAAATTTGTAAGCGGTGGCATTAAAGAAAATGAGTGAAGAATCAATTACAAAATTCCTTTTTTAACTCACGAGACCAGCCTCGTTAAACAAAATCGATGGAATCGGTACTTTTGTGTATTATTTATTTTCATATAATTTCGAGAGTTCTATTCAAATAAAAATGCTCATCACAAACTCCCATTTAAGCATAAAATCGCCCATCTTCGCTTGTCATTGAAATGAAATACGAATGGATATCAAAGAGTGCCGTGTCTCCATTCAGATAAGAGTTCCGAATTAAGCAGCAAATCGCTTAGTGTGCAGTAGATTTACTGCGCAGGTGTTGAAAACTAAATTCTATTCAATTATGGTATCGCGATTCTGATAGCGATGACATGCGCTGAGATAGAGGCGTGACTTTCAAAACAGTCTCATCGGAATTTTACACCGACTCAGGCAAATGTGTAAAACACTTAATTAAAAAAGACAACCCTAGAATTATTCTTAGGCAATGGGGGTTGTCCAAAGTAATTTAAATGAAAATTTTTCATCAATTTAAGTCGGAGAGTTATTGCAAAAAGCATTTCGAAAGGCAAATGGAAGCTGAAAAGGATACCAAGAAGACATGTCTTGACAGAAAAATACACGGCCTTCTCGTTAATCCTTAATCTTTTTCTTTAAGACATGAATAATTCAGTTTTTTTCCAAGAGATGCAGAAGTGTTTTTTTTTTTTTTCGTCCTTAAATTCAGCGTATAGTTTACATCCATCCTTGCGAATGAATCATGAAAAATTTAATTATGAAATATTAACGCAGGGATGATTTATAATGAAATGAATTTTTAATCGCTATGAACCACAACTAAAATTGTTTCTTGGGCATCTCATTCATTACTTATTGATAAAAAATACCGTGAATTACTTCATTATGCATCGTATTTTTTTATTGGTTATTTTAACGAAAGGATTTTCTTTCACCTATTTATATTGAATTTTTTAAAGATAGAATTTTGTAATTCATTTTCCTCTCTTTATCCCTGATCTGTAAGAGTTTGAAATATTTTATGTCTTCTCGACATTATTTTAATAATTTCTGTCCTATACACAGCTTTAATACTTTCGGAACTCAGTTATTCATTAATCGATTCGATTAAATTTCGATTCCAAGCGTATAGTGCCACCTAGATACGAATTTGACAGCAAAAGTGATTCAAAAATTTCTTAAATATGAATTATGAATAAAAGATTAAAGAGTTAGAAATAATTAAATAAAGGTAATTCTACCGTTTAGTATATTTATAAAAGCATGTTTCTTTAAAAAAAATTATTTACCGATTTGTATATTAATCGAAAGTATTTCTAAATACAATCAGTCATTCATTTATTGACAAATATCATTTTTCATTCAAATATCCATCTTAGAAGAAATGAATTAAACAAAAATCTTTAAATGGCTATTTATTATATTTCTCGAGGTTACTGAAAGTGATAGAAATCCATTTGTTACAACAACAACAAAAAATGCACAGTTTCAGAATGCATCGAAAAAAAGAGAAATTATGGAGCCGGAGGGGAGATTGTGATTGTTTACAGATTGCAAATAACAGCAATGGAAAGAAATTAAAGAGCCCCTTTTAAATAAAAAAAATCCATAAAATCTTCAGACAAATGAAAAATATTTAAAAATAAAAGCGTCTTTTTATTTTTGAAAATCAATGTGCTAGTCCATATTATTGATTTTTTAGGCTGTTAAATATTAGTGTGGTATGCACATTTTTTAAAAAAATTACTCCTTTTAATTGATAAGAACAAAAAACATGAATTTAATTCAATAGCTTAAAATGATAGTTCGTGCTCCTTAAAACAGGTGTATACAACAGAATAAAAGCAGAGGTGAAAATTCAACTACGGACTTAATGTCCAAAGACAACATTCTTTAAAATCTTAGTTTTAACACTGGGAAAAGAACACGATAAAACGCTTTGATGGGTAAAAACTTTCAAAACATTGCAAATTGGTACAATTAGTGTATGGCATTTAAAACTTTATTAGAAGTAATTAAAACATTGTACATTGTACAGAGATGTAATTGATATAATAAAAGAAAAGCCATTTTTTGAATTTTATTATCTTTTACTCGAGTAGCTCATTCTTACAGAAGCCGAATAAAATTTAAAATAAAACAAATGTTGCTGAACTGATTCCTTTCGTCAGAATGCTTCAGCAATATTAATAAATATTCTGCACGCTGGGGAGAGATGGATAACTGAAAATCAAGAAAGATTTAAAAGCTAAATGCCGTTTCTTCGGGCGACTGATGAAAATTGTCGAGAATGGAAAATATTTTCAGATGTGTATACTATTTTTGTTATTTTGTAGATTCTTTAGTGTAAAGAAGCCTTTGTTAAGTGAAAAAAATATCTTTCATTTAATACTCTTTCATTGTTTCATTTCTGTGAAGATGAAATTTTGCATTTGATTTTTCGCTCATTTCCTGAAGTGCAAAAGTTTTCAAATTTTGAATATTTGTTTGTTTTCGACGGCAATGCATTATTTATAGATAATTTTAAATAATAGATCATTTATGGATAATTTTAGACACAAACTGTTTTTAGTAATATTCTTAGAACTAAGTTATCAGTTTATCAAAGGATTTATTGATTTTTATCCCAATCAGGTCGCATCAAATAATGGGGAATTTAAGCAAAAATTAATTTCAAGCTTCTACAATATTTACAAGAATTATTAATAAATTGAAAAATTGAATTATTCCAGATATTTTGTGCCTTGTTTTGGTAATAATGACTGATTCATTCCTTTGCAAATCAGTATAATATCTAATAGAATGGCCTCCGTTATTTTGAATCTTGAGACTTGAA
>JAPMOR010050837.1:0-11369 GCA_026543865.1 Argiope aurantia | reverse complement strand
CCTTAGGACTCAACCACAGTTCCCGCCAATTGCTGTTGCGGCTGTCCGGTCATTCAGTTTTATGGTTTAAATCCGTGTGCCTTCGGGCGGGTCGGAGAGTTAGATGGTTGACTTCCCTATTCCTTCAGTAAGGAGCCAAATCGAAAATGAAGGTTTTTTTTTTAATTAGCTCTTTTCGGAGAGTATTGCAAAACAAATTATAATATTGAATTTCCCTAGTATTAATAATTTGATGATAAACAGCTTCTGTATTGAATTTTGTGCTATTATTTTTAATATCAATTTATCTATACATTTTACAATTTGCAATGGCGAATAAGAAATATCTCAAATGATTGCCGATCCTCAATTGCATACCTACTTCAAAATATGTTACGGACTGGTTTAAAATTTTTTTAGTGATGCATAATTTAACATTTATGGAAACACTTTCAAAAGAGAGCATCTTGCACGGAATTCGTATTAGCATCTCATCACAACCTGTCTTCTAAAACCGGAAATGCATATTTTAAAACAATTATTTAACTAATAACTGATCACTTATTAGTTAATTTCTCGAAACATTCATTATCTAAAATGGATGCAATAAGGAACCCTTTGGTGTATTTTATCAACTAAATATTTCCTTCAGTACCATTAGAAGTTCTCAAATGTTTATATGTTAAAGTAAATGTAATAAACTAGTGATTATGGATAATCACCACTGTTGATTATTCATAGTCATCAATAAGTTTAGTGGTGATTATTTGCGATTACAGTTAATTATGTATAATCACTGGTTTAATCCCATTTACCGTAGTATACATATTTCAAATCATAAAATTTGATGTATTTTACTAATGACTACTAAGTAGCTCGATGATATGTAAAATGCGTTCCTCTGTCGGAGGTTACATGACAGTAGCGAATGTGGCAACATGACTTTGAATATTTTGTGCTGGGATTGATCCACTTTCACTGGAATGCAAAAAGCGTGTTATAAAGTCAGCAGCTGCCTAGATAGCGTACCTAGATAGCATATCTACCACTATGACGAATTGTATTATATGATTCGCCAAACATTTGCGTACAGGGTCGTTCCTTATGGATGTACAATCGATTTTTCTATCATGTATCTGTACATTTCTGACAGAAATAGTTATTTATACTATGATAAAATCAACTAATTTTTTTTTGTCAACTTAAAACTAGCAGCCTTCCGCAACAATTTTCGTGAACGATGATACGTTCGAAGTTTCAAAAAGTGCCTTCAATGATAGAACTTTTTCAATGCGGAAAGATAGCAAACACCCGGTCAACGAAGATTCGGATCTCGCCCGGATATCATTGCCAAATTCCTTCTCCTTTTTTTAAATGCAATTGCTTGAATGCCCACGGTGCTTCCTGTATTTGTTAGAGACACTCCTTCAGATAGGAGGCGGGAGGTGTTTCTAAGGATACTTAAAGAATGTCTGAGTTTTCATTTGCTTAATAACTATCAACTAAGAAGAGGGCCCTTTTATTTAACAATACCTTAAAAACAAAGACTATCATTGCTGTGTTTAAGGGGAGGGAGGGGGGACGGTTCTTATCCGTGAAAGAGAAACTCGGTTCCGATATTCTGAGGTACTTGAACTAAAATGATCTGGATAAAAAATAACGGGTGTGGCTATCACCTGAAATTGAGTTTAAATTGGGTATTTTTTTATAATATATGTTCTATTTTTAATTTAACTGAAGTTAAAGACAGAAATGGTTGGATATGATTGGTTAATAAAGAATGTTGTTGAGTTAGTTGTTGAAAAAAAAAAACGTTTCATAAGCTGTGGTAGTTCAAAATATCAAAATCGGTAGTTAGCTTTATAAATGAGAGCACTACTCTAATGACACATATAAGCGAATTGAAAAGCTTATGCCAAGGTCACGCTTTTCCATCAGGAAAATTTATCTAGGGACTAAGAATTCTATTCTACTTTTATTGATACAAATCACGAATCAAAACTAACTAAAATATGAAATGAAACTAGCCGTGCTATTTTGCAGGAAAGTTCATTTACATTAGAAGCTGGAGACTTGAAAATAATAGTTGTTGAACTCTATCCTATCTAAATCTGATGTGGATTGAGCCTTAGTTACAGACTCAAAACTTCTCCAGAATTGGTCTTGGCAGGCTAATACACATTAGGAACGACCCTGTTAGCGGATATAAAAAAGGCGATCTACGCAGTCCAGGGTGGTCAGGCCACCAGATGCGGGGCGGAAAAGAGGCATATGCAGGTGGACAGCACCGTGAAAGCTGAAAAGAGGATGAGGCAGACTCTGTCGACGACGACAGCTGCGTATTTCCACTCAGCGATGATATCGTTAACCCTGTCTTCGCGCTTCATGCGACACGTAATGTAACGCAGTTCTCTCAGTATAGCTGTCAGCTCCCTGTCAAAGCATCCTCGGACAGTGGCTGGCGTCGCCTGATCCTCTGAGTCGTCGATGTCCATGACGTTGGCCAGTAAGCTCCTAGAGGACCTCTGGCGGACGATCTCCAGTTCCTTTTTGGAACCGAAGATGGCCTTCCGTTTAAGTTTTGTAGGAGGGGGTTGCATTCTCAGAATCCACGGAAGCCAGATGAGGAACAGGGAACGGACCTGAAAGAATATAGGAAAAATATTAGGAAGGTTTACAAAAACAAACTATTCATTTCGACTAATATGATATCCATGTGAAAGTGCGTTCATTTTTTTTAATATGAAGGTACACATAGATTACGATTTAGAAAAAATTTCAATACCACTTATTACTTCCACTCCATTGGCTGTTTTGAAAGACAAAGTGAACTGTTTTGCACAGTTTTTTATTTGGTGTGAGAGGGAACTTGAATTAATTACATAAACTTAAGATTTACTTTTGTTTTCTCTAATTATCTATTCTCATTTCTATTATTCATTTAGTCTTCAGATTTGATTAAACCATCCTCTCCTGTATTTTCCTTTATCATCAGTCAGACGATCTAAGAGGGGAGCAAAGTATTCAGCTAATTCATAAGGTATGAAAGCTTAATCTTTTACTGGTACAGCATTAGTATCAGTCAACAAATAAGATAAAAATTAAGCCAGAGTTGCTTAAATTAGAACTAGGTCTAAAACCACTTGATTGAAAATAGACCCTTCTTTGATCAATATGATAAAAAAAATTCAAACTGCTAGATTATTTAAAGAGGAATATTGCGAGTATTTTGTATCCAATTACTCGAAATATTAACATAGCCAGATACAAAAAGCAGAAGGAAATGCACCAGATATACCCTACAATACAGAAATCCATGAGACAAAAAAAATTGATTTTGCATTGCTTTTTTGCGTATCCTTCGTAAAAATGGGATTCATTGAATGTTTTGTCATATATATCATGAGACTTGTTTTAAATTCCTTTTCCAGAACATTTTAAGCAGCACGTAGTTAAATGCAGGGTCTTTATAATTTCAATCATAAAATATTCCCATTATATTCATTGATTTGTTGATATATTACCGATCAATCTGTATCAATTATACCTTTTATGAAATAAGTTCGTATTGAGACAAATATGTAATGAAAATAAATTGTATAATAACAAAATAGTAATAGGTTAGAGAATACTGTTTTTAAATATATAATGAAATATTATTAATTTGAATTTTATTCCGAATAATGGATCGCATTTCGCTAATAAATTTCAAATATTAAGTTTAGAGCCTTAATACTAAATCTACATTTTCGAAACATCAGGCCAAAGGAGAAAGAAATTTTTCTTCGCGAATCGAAAATGTCTGATGCTATTGCGTACTTTGGAAAGACACTGTACTTGCACATCAAAGTTCTAATGAATGAATATAATAAAAATCTATTTAAATTGTTTTTTAAACGAGGTTCTTTCAGGATTTATTGAGAATAGCAGGAAATAGCAGGAATTTCTGAACTTTTGATGTTGGTCAATTTCAAGCAAAAATTCAAAATATTCATTCTAATTTTTTTTATTTCTTTTAAAAAGCAGCTCACACAAACTTGAAAGGTTATGAAGATTATTTCAGATTCTTACAAACATTATTTACAATTATTAAACTTCTCTCATATTTTCAAAAAAAATTAATTAAAATTAAATACATGCAAAAAACTAAATTTTTGATTTTTTTTGAAAAGCTTTGTATATATAGTAGTAAATTAAAAAAAGCATTAGGTTAAGAATAAGGAACACACTTATGAAAGTGGGATAGCAGTCCTAGAGGCTTTAATCCAAGTGTGAAGATTTAATCTTTTGAAGTGGAAAGACGCGTTACAAACATCGATATGCTTATATTTCATAATCGCCAACGACGTCACTTCAGCAGGCAATTGCCACAGAAGTAAAAAGGATGTTCGCGATCATCGACTGAGCTTTTTTTTTATTGGAACATAATCTTAGGTCAAAAATTAATTCAGTTTGAAAATATAAATCTTTTATTTTTATTTTTATAAGGTTATTTTATGTGGCATCGCTGCGAATTACAGCAGACAGTTTTGACATGCGCACTTGTGAATTTATTGCCATCGCACATCGTTAAGATCTCTCTAGTATGTGGATGCTTATGACTGTCAAGAGAAATTTAAAATAGGGCAGTTACTGGCAGTGTGCATTACTTGAAACGCAAGATAGGCTTGTGACAAGGCGGACTAGTATTTGCCTACAGACATTAATAATCGAATATGTATGTCATCGAGTGCAAGGCCAGAAATGCATTATCCAAGTGGTATAATGATTATACACTAAAAAAATAAATGTGATACATCGGCTATGCTATCTAATATATAAAAATGATTTTTTGTTTGTTCGTATTTTATGCATCGCGTATCATTCATCCGATTGCGATAAAATTTTGCTAACTTATTGCTTGCAGTTCCTCGAAAATTACAGGCATAGTTCCAATTATTAGCATTTATTTTAAACATATTAAAATTGGGCTTCCATTCTCGATGGCCATCAACAAGGCGTAAGATCAATCACTTCAAATGTACGGATTGAACCTAGAAAATCCATATTTTTCCCATGGCCAGTAGTATGAGGTATGCTGACGATCAGACAGTCAAGAAATTTGCTTTTGGTAAAGACGGAAAAACCAAAAAAAAAAAAAAAAAATACCTACCCTAAAGTATACTTGAATAATGAGGTAAAATAAAAATAGAATAAATATTATATATACTTCTTTATATATCATTCAATTTCAATGAACGTGTTCATTGTCGACAAGAAAATTAATATCATTCTTTCTATCATTCCTAATTAAACGAGATAGATATTTTAACAAAAATTATAGCAAATTTCAAACGATATTTCAAAAATAATTTCTTCTGTGGCAGCAAAGCGCCGAGTGTCAGCTAGTAACTTATAAATGATTAAAATCACTGCACCAACGGAAGTTTCACTGTGTGACGTATGTTCGCTGCGAATATTCTTCTTTAAACAATACATATTGACTTCATTAACACTTTAGGGGACAAACATTTGACGTACTAATATGCTATACGCCATATCAAAGACATCATCAGTACCAGTGATAAATTCTACCGGCGAAATGCTGTGATCTAATCATCGATATGAATTTATCAGCGAATTTTTCTATTACAACTCTTGAACTACAAATTTTAATGGTGAATGGGTTTTATTCGATCTATCCAATCTGGTTCATCTTGACAACATGAAAGCGTTAATAATTAGGAAAACATCCTTTACGACACAAAGCTCTTACTAATTCATTTTCCGAGAAAATACATCCTAAGCTTTCCAACTCTATTCTATATCCGGTACTACTTCTTCCTCTTCCTCAAATGAAGTAATAAAGAAATAATAGACGCTTTCTGTTACTACTAAGAGATAGACGCTTTATTTTTTTTTTTTTTTACCTCATCCCATCATGGCTTAAAAAGTCCAGATTTCAAGGCAATAAGCTATGGGAGATCAAAGAAATATGCTGATGTAAAGGGAGCGGTGAATTCTGGGAAGGAGGCAGAGAGTGAAATGTTTTCCCATTGCGAATAAATGAATCGTTGTACTCATTCGAAATGTGTATCGCTGTAATTGGCATCATTTATTGGAAAGTAATTGGAAACTTAAAAGTTTCAGTATCGAATAGTATGGATGCCTCGATTTCCATATTTATTGTCTGTTTATATTGCGACAAAAAATAGATTTTACTGCAAATATCATCCCTTGGCTGTGTATAGAATTAAAGACATAAAATTAGTACAAATATAATGTAAAAGAGGTGACATTTTTAAATTTTTCTTTCAAAATAATTTACATATACTTAAGAAAACGTTTTATAAATTCAGAGTGCGATTGAAGTAACAGCTGTTCAGAATATTTAGTTAGTAATAACACTAGTATAAATTTTTGTAGTGCATTAGTTATCTCTAATGACACTCTCAGACAAACAAACAAAAAGTAGGGTAGTGTACTCAGGGTGTTGTATAAATTCTTTTCAGGACGCTACATTCATTGTCGTTTTTGCTTCATTCATATTGGCATTGCCATAGCTACTACTTATACCATATTACTCTTACCATATCCAAACATCAAAGAAAAAAAATCGTAAAATTCAGTTGCATCGAATTATGCAGCGAGAACCACAGTCCCACTTTTGTTTGAGTGCACTTAATAATAGAAGAAAAAAAAAGGTCTCAAATATTTACACAATCCGGCATTTCATGAGTATCTGAGCTTCTGTGGTGATAGTTGAGGACGACCACTGTCATGACTACTGAAAATGCAACCATGACCATAATGCAAGCAAAATAAGTACCTAGAAGGAAGAATACGGGCATTTGTAAAGTTTTTGATGACCATAAATTTATAAGATAATAAAATAAAAATAATGACAACATTTTTATTATTATAATCTATTAAAAATGAACTGAGAATTCTTATTTTCACCGTATTTATATAATAGAATATAAAAATGCCTTCTTTCTAGAGCTGAAGAAATTCTATTTTAAAAATGTATTTTATTAAGGCTTTAAAAAGCATATTTTTTTTAGAAATTTATTATTTAATTCTTAATTCACTATTATAAATAACACAGAATATTCTAATGAATTTCTTTATCAAATTCTCTACCAAGGAACATTGGTATGAAATCAAAATTGAATCAGTTGGCTGATTAACTGACACTTGAGTGAAACAAAAATTCCATTTTTACGAATATGAAACAAGACATATTAAATAAAAGTACTTAATAAAAGAAAAATATCACGAAAGATAAAATAATTAATAATAAAACTCCTACATTAAATTTTAACGCTTTAGATTATTTCTTGTTCCTTAAGCAAACACTGTTACAAAAGTGGTTTTTCAACAATGGTGCGTGTAATATTATCAGCATCTTCAAAACGGGTATTCATCTTCTTCCTATTTAATATGATAGAAAGAAGAAATGCTTTGCAAATATTCAAAAAGAATAGATATTAAAACGAAAGTATTGCAGAAAGGATCCCTATTGAATTATGAGAATGCAAACGAGAAAGAATTTTTTTAATCCTTTTTTTGTGTGTGATTGTTTATGATATAGCTAATAAAGATTTATAGAAATAGATAATTTAAATACAGTTGCAGAGAATTATAGAACGAACAAAATAATTATTAAAAATAAAATTTTCATAAATTTATGAAAATTTGAGGATTTATCTGTATTCTTCATTTAACATCCGACGTTCGAAACCGCATTGTATTTCACAGCTGAATAAATAAAATCTATGTTATTTCTGATTTTTTTAAATCTTTAATACAAGGAATATATATATATAATGTATATATGTAATGATATTTTAAAATTTAATTTAATCCTAATTAATTTTCTAATTTTTTGCCTATTTCAGCCCATGTCAAAGTCATTCTAAATTATTCTCTTATTTCCTGATCCTATTCCACCTTTTCTTTCTAATTAATTCAACTGAAGCTTTGTAAAATTGATTGCCTCAGCGGTTCCCACGTGCCGAGTGAAGGGATAGAGAATCGCTAATGTAAACGGATTCTTATAAAGGATCCCTCTGTTTCTCTTGTCAAGGTCGACACGTGTCAGAAGTCTCATGTTATATAAGACTAGGCATAATTGATGTTTTTTTCTTCTTGTCTAATCTGTTGTGAGCTTTTGTGCCTTATCCGCGTTTCCTCTTGTAAATTAATCCATCCCGGGAAGGCACAGTTTAAGAGAATAAAACGGACTTAAAAATACAAAGTGTCTTCTCTATCATCGAACTTCCATCTGCTTTCAAAATATTATACTTACTTTATATATACACATATCAAAGTGCGTTACAAAGACATAACTTTGGCTATTCTGGCATTTCCTTTCGACAAACTGTTAGCCGAAGTAGAGAATTCGAGGTGTTAATAAAATTCTTTGAATCTGCTATTTGCATTTCAGAAGTGACGCGACCATTGAAGCAAATATTCGCTGTTTTTTTCTTTTCTTTAATCCTTAAAAATAATATGGCTGCAATCAACAATTACAGTATTCATTTGACAGTTTTTCGACATTTTTTATTCAGTTACGTTATTTATTAATAAAGAAAAGGTACTTAAAAGTAAATATCTATGTTTCTGAAAGAATACATTGAGCGAAAGTCTCTTACCTTTTTACAAAGCGAGCTAAACCTAAATTGTTAAAAATGAACTCAGTAGCGTTTTAAAGAAGTGAACGATATATCATGCAAAAAAAAATAATAATATGCAAATCTCCTAAGATAACAAGCACAAGAGCAATCCCACTATTTGGATATGAGATTTGGCCGTCATTTATATTTTTGAAGTATTCCAAACATATATGCTAGAACTGAAACTGTTCAATAATGTGCAAGTGATTTCTTGCTTTTGATATCTGAATTTAGTTTTTTATTTATTTTCACTTTTTTCTATAATTCCAATATACAAATATTTCAAGTGATATATTGCAAATTCCTTTATTTCACGTCATTACTTATATTGCCTAATTCCATCAGTTGATTACAATGTTGACCTGAGATTTAAATTATTTCATTGTTTCATCAAATATTTAATTGCTTGATATTCTTCCATTGTTGAAAATGAAAGAAAAAGGATGCTATTTAATATCTGTTTTCTAATATCTATATAAGATAAATAAAAAAAATGAAGTTAAAATATCTTAAAATTTAGAAGATAGAGAGAAGGTAGATGAATTAGGTATTTGCGTTTTTAAATAATAGCGCTATGATGTTATGGGACTGTTTGTGTTAGAAAAGCTCATGTGTATAATGAAGAGAACGTAAATAAGGAGGCTAAAATAGCACTGCTTGCGTGTTTGTCATTGTGATAGAATAATTGACAGAAAGATATGTCAGAGTCATTCAATATAACCACTATCCCGATGATTCATCAGGTCCCCAAGGGCGACTAATGTTACTCTAAGCAAAAGAATTGTTTAAAGTATTTATTGCTTCTAAAACTATGAATTACTTTGAAACTAGGTCATATAAATGTTAATTGTATTACATTATCTTTATTTTTTATTTTAAAATACAGGAAATGTGCCTTTGATTATTTATAAATATCTATAAAAAAAGCCAGTATTTCACTATTTTTGAGTTATTATGATTCAACTAAATAAAAAATCTTAAGTTTAAAAGGAGAGAATAATGTTTGGCTAATCACAATTTTAATTTTCAAGTTCTGCGTTTTAAATAAGCTAAATAATTATTCAAATATTTTTTGAATTTTTTCACAAATTTGCCTTATTTTTATTTATAATGAATTTGATGGTAAACCATAAATAATGCCACATTTTATTTGGTATTCAAAGACTTATATGAAATTTCCGACGTTTAAGAGTAAAATCTATATGGGGATACAAAAAGGGGCGAATTAGTGATTTTTATTTATTCATTTATAAAGCGTTTCCTTCCGTAAGTCTGAGAAAAGTTTATACATGCTTTCTAAAACTAAATGCAATATATTAAGAGGAATTCTTAAATGAAATTGTTTTTTCAGAAACACACAATGAAATTGAAACACACAAAAAATACCTAAATGGAAATATTAATCTCAATAAAAATTTTACAGATCACAAGAATTCTCTTGACGAAAAAAACGAGAAAAATCTGTTCTGCCATTTTACGAATGGGCAGAATTCCCTATCCGAAGAGAACAGGTATTTCTTTGGTAATAACCATCATTGTTTCATGACGTTAATGTCCACAGAAGCGAAATAATGGATACAAAATGCCACTAAATAAATGGAGGAAAAATAATGTGTAAGTAACCTTTCTATACCAGCATCTACCGGAGTTTTCTTTTTGCTAGAAAGGCAACTTCAGCAATGATTATGACGGCGCAAATTTATTTGTTTTCGCTGCTTTGTTTATAGTTCCAAATATCATACGGAAAAAGAAAGAAACTAGGCGCAACTTGCAGGCGTTTGCCTTTTTCTTGATACGAAATTGCAACTTCTATTATATCCTGCTTTTTCTTTTTCTTTTTTTTTTGAGTAAACAATTCTGTTACTCAAATTCTTTAGATGATAAAATTTATGCTTTTTTTGGAGCACAGTTGGTGTCTCTAAAAGATCAAACCAAAAAAAAGGGGGGGGGAGAAAATAAAAGAGACAAATACTGTTACAGCGCAAAGCACTGAATGACATTTATTACGTTTAAAGTATAAAAAAGCTAAATGAATCGTATGTGCTGAAAAGAACATTACTTTCTAAGGCCTTCTGGATATTTATTGTCGATTGAAAAGAGTAAAGGTCGACAACAGAGAGTAAGGCAAAGTTCTGATGATTTCATTCATAGTTGGTGAGTAAAATGGCTGATTTTTTATTAGAAAGCTTCAGATAGAAATTTAAAATGAGAATTTCATTTTTATATGCCGATACCATTATGTTGGTGCTGTGTGTAAAAGTAAGTTGCATGATGCTGATAGAACATTCCAAGAATTTATTTAAAAGAGCCCTCGTCCCATTTTGATACAAATATTAAGTTCTAGATATGTGTTTGAATATGTTTTGTATATTTATATCTATTGAGGTTAATAATTTTCATTTCTCATTGACTTTTACAGAATATTTTATTTATTGTTACATTAACACGTAATTATTTTAAATGGTCATGAATTTCACATTCATTTTGATTTACTTCTATTAATGATAATGGCAACAACTTCCTTTTCATTTAATAACATAAAATTGCAAGCTTACTTTTTTGCATTGTTTTTTATTATTTCCCGATATAAAATTGCATTATATCCCGATTATTTCACAAGATTCTGATTCCTTTTGAAAATAAAACTGAAAATTGTATTTTATGGAATAAATCGGAGTAATTTTTATAGAATAATTATTTGAAATGTTTCATAATTTATGAAAAAATATTTTC
>JAPMOR010050831.1:34720-64787 GCA_026543865.1 Argiope aurantia | reverse complement strand
GTGGTTTGTACTTTCAGATGTATATAAATGAGAAAAATTCAAAATGTAGAGAGTTAAAAATATCATATTTGGTACCTGATGTTTTGAATGCAATTTTAGTTCAAGGTTAAATTTTGCTTCCAAATGGTTGGGAGAAAAGGCACGACTAAAACGCAAATTCACCTTTGTTTGAGAGAACGCGAGAATGTTTTGGGAGATCACCGCCACTGGTGAAGAGAAAAAAACTTTTGGAACATAAAAGGAGATGGCGCCTGAGATTCCAGATAGTACTACATCTGCTTCTATAGAATGACAGTCGCAGGTTGATGTAATATACTCTTTTCTGAATCTCAAACGTCAGTTAAAATTCCAAAATTTTCAAAACATTAAGCTCGACTTTTGATAGAATGAGCGTCTAAAATGTTATTTGACATTGGAAAAAACTTGTTTTTCATCTGATATCTGAGTACCCAAAGGAAAAATTAGAATAGGACAACGCATTAAAACTATGATCTAGGTGATTTGAGAACCATATAAATATCGAATGTGCAAGACATGAATCTGAATGGTTTAATAGAACAATGTTATAAATACTTCATATCATATACTTTATAATATATCATGAAAGGTTAAGTATGTAGAATCTGAATGGTTAAGTAGTTCACTGTTATATATACTTCATATCTTATACTTTATAATATATCAGAGCAGAAGTTCGTTTTATTGATACAGTATGTAGTAGCGTCCATAAAGAAGTCAGCATTTGGGAAGATACTGGTAAATTTTTAAAAATTCATTCATGCAGGGTGATCAAGAAATAGCAGGTGTTCAGAGCCATGTAGCGTGTTATGTACAGGACAAAATATAACAAAATTTGGTCACCATACACATTAAAGTATGCGGTTTTGATTTATCAAGGAAACATTAGTTAGTATCAAAAAACGCCGATAGAGAAAATTCTGGCGCTGCGATCGAAAACTTCATTATGTAATTTGCATGTAGGGATATTTTGTGCCACGATATCGAGGATAAAAGGAAGGGTTGCCGGAATTTAAGACATTGTGCAAGAATTCGCCCATAGATGACGTTGTCACTACGTGAACGTATCTTATCAGTCAAGCTGTTTTATTAGCTAGATGAAAATGCTAGAGCTGCTCTTTATGAATACCAGCGGTTAAAGCGGTTACGTAGAAAACTGATGACTATATCTAACTAGAAAGCATTTCTGTTGTTTTAATAACAACAGAAATTCTTGGTGTGCAACCCAGCCGAGGATGATTTCTGGTTGTGGGGCTACTTGAAAGCATGAAAGGTATTGTGTATCAAGGACATGTTCCTGACATTTCTACTTTAAAAGAACAAATAACGTTTCATGTTAGACGAATAAATGCCGATATGTTGCGAGCCACCGTTGGAAACTTCGTGTACCGCATGTAATTAATTGCTAGAACATCAGGCTGGTGGTCACCTGGAGTCAAATTTGTAAGTTGATATAATAAACGTTTTTTTATTGGTATTTGGTGTGTTGTTATTTTTTGTTTCCATTGGGAGTTATGTATTCTTTTTTCTCACATTATGCGCTTGCAGAGCCAATATTTCCCCTATCGGCGTTTATTGGTACTACTTTTTTTCTTGATAAACCAAAACCGCATACTTTAATGTCTATGGTGGCCAAATTTTGTTAAATGTCGTTCACTACATAACCCTCTACAGGACTCCGAAAACCTCATGCTATTTCTTGATCACCCTGTATATGATGTATTAATAAAATTATTTCACGTTTTTTATTTGAAGCTTATTTGGTACAAGTTGTAAAAAGAGCTGTATCACCAAAAAATTTGATTAATTTTATATTTTAGAATTCGTTGATTACTCATTTTAGAACACATTTTTAGAATCCTGAATATTCGCATGTCATTACTGGGAATGTGAACACGACTATTCTAAAAAGTATAAACCAAAAAAAACGAAATTTGATATTTTTACTTTATTTTATATAAAATATAGAGAAAATGATTGCTTAAAGATTAATTTAGTTTCCCTCCTTTAGAATTCCTTGCGAACACAATTTTGGAATTCTGAGCACATGCCTGCATTTTAATTTATGTGTGTTGTTGTTGTTGATGATGATGATGATGTCGTGTCAGCGTTACAACGGAAAGAGGGGTGCAGTAGCTTATGAGAGTAAAGACACAAACCCCGGGGGATATGGCGAAGACCCCTGAGCACCCGAGGGCAGAAGTCTGACTTCTAGCTCATATGAAGATGACACACACACATTCGCTTGCACAACCCCTTTTTACCGGGGGGGGGGGCACATTCACACACCTCACAGATAGAACACAGATGAAGAACAACCATGCCCGAACCGGGTATCGAACCCGGGACGCCCAGATCAGGGGGAAGAATGTGTTTAAATAGTTTATGTGTATGCGTTCTAAAAGAATGAATCAAATATTTGAAAAAATCCGCCATAGGTTTCACCAGTTATTTTCCTAGCCAAATATCTGGAAACACGATGCATTAAAATCACAATGATCTAGACAAATGAAAGTTGTTATCTCAGAATTCTAGACGAAAATTAGGTAGTGTTAATTAGATAGACGAAAGTTAGATAGCTAAAGGAATGTTCAATTTTCTTCGATGAAGTTCAACACAGACGATACAATTTTGTTGGAACATACAAGAAAGTCGACACTCTCAGATTTTTCTATGAGCCACCTTTATAAAAAATTATATATGATTAAATGATTTGCATTTTATGAAGAAAAATAACGCGGTATTAAAATGACGGGTAACTTCACGCTTTAATCTCAAAATTTAAACCATCAGGAATTTTTGTAACTTCATACAAAAACTTGCACAAACGCATCTTGCGAACATCCCCCCCCCCCCCTCATCGCAGGATATTCGAAAATGAATTTCACCTCGAAATATTTTCTAACATCTTCAACGGCATAAATGAAAATATATTAAATGCCCGCAGCTATGCGCCGACATGTTTGGGCGTTCAAAATTCATTTTCAGCGAATGGTTATTATAAAATTGTTATTTCCTTCCTCTTAATAACTGTACCACTAACTAGCTCAAGTAAAATCTTTTCTTTACGAAGAACAGGTGTGGAAAGAAACGAAATAATCTTTTTTAAGCCACCTGGCGTATAAGAGATGTCAAGAAGTAAAGAATTAATGGTCGAAGTACACTCCAGGATACTGTAGGTGGCGCTTTTTCCGTTAAGTGGAAAAGAAAAGAACTATCCGGCCGAAAGTTTCTGGGCTCTGAAGAACCGGCAAATGTAATTATGTGAGAAATCTTGTCGCATCGCAATTTTCCATATGAAGTGTTTTCTTCGGATTTTTGTTAGAGCGAATAGGTTCATAATTGAAAATGTGTTGAATGCTATCTTAAAATTGTAATCGAAGTCATGTCGCTATAAGGTATAAATTGTAGATGAAGTCGCGAGTGTTTTAGCAGGTTTGACAAATGTGGGTTTAGTTTTGTCGCACAAAGAGGAGATATCTTTTCATTTACCGTTTTAATCTTAAATTTCAAGCAGGCATGTTTAAATTCCATAAACAACATACAAAATTTTATTTGTCAAACCCTGGTCGTTTTCGTTTTATTTTACATGATATATAGAACGAACATAAAGTTTTGCACTGATAATAAACTTTTTCTACTTAAAAATTATTATATTTAGACAAGCGCTTTTCAGTTGTAAATTCTTTGATTGAATTTGCTATTATACCAATTAGTTAAATGGCTTTCAGATGTCAATTTTTTTTGCGGAATTATGATGTTTTTTCTGTACTATTTTTAATGATTCAACAGTTTCTTTATAAAACCTTTGGTATTTTGTTTCTAAGTCCATTTCTTGGGAAGTTACACTGATTTTTATATGCACATTCACATGCATTTTAATGCTATTGTACATGTTTAGAAGCCATTTTCTCAAATTTTAATCTTTGTTAGAATGTTTTGACGAAAATCTCATAAATACTGAGCATTATTTTGCTCACACTTGGTATGGGAATTTCTCATCATATTCTTCAGATCCTGAACTAGAGAATAAACAAATATATTCATTTAGAAATATTTCACAATTGTTTTAGGGTTTCACAATGTAATATATATATATTATTTGAACCCCAACATTGTTGTTGTTATGTTGTGACTTATGGTGCTTTACAACCCCGCTGTCATTTATCTGTCAGCGATTTAAGCTGTTGTTGATTTGAGCCATAGAACGATTTAAGCCGATCTCTTGTTTTTTTTCAATAGAGTTAGCTAGGGCCAAGAGTACGACTTAGCTACTTTATGCGTTACATTCACTTCCACAACCGCTTTTAACGGGGGGGGGGGAGTGCATTCGCACACCTCACAGATAGAACATAGAAGAAGAACAACCATGCCCTAACCAGGACACGAACTCGGGATGCCCAAATCACGGGGAAGATGCGCTACTCCTATGCCAGGACACCGGCGAACCCCAATATATAAAGAACGGATCGAAATACAATTTATCATTTATTTCAGGAATTATATAGTATATTTCCTAAACTATCTTCAAACATTTAAACAAATCATTTGATAAATATCAAAACCGGAAGATTTTTGCTTTACATCTCTTTTTAGCCCAAATAGATCATTTTCCCCAATTTTCAAAATCTGTTTGCCACAACTGGCATATTTTGGTTTCACAGATTTTTTTTTTCAGTCTTTTTAATGCAAATATTCAAAAATATAATCGTTTTCGAGCATTTTTCAAACAATTCCTCCCGAAGTATTCTTATATCTTATTTCAACAGATTCTGACTTAATAACTTGAAAAATATCAAGCCACAAAAGTTATCTAAACCTATCCAGCTATCCCAGGTTATCTAATATCTGTATGAATAAAATTCTAACGCACCTGGTAAAGAAAATAACTTTTATTATCCAATTGCCTCAGGACACCAGCTGCTCACCAGGAATATTGATTATATTTATTTTCAGATTAATCATTTAGATAAAACCTCATGTCCAGGATTGTCTGATATTAAAGTCGTTTTTATTTTAATTGTCTTACTTGAGTTCAATTTACTAGAAACATGAACCTTGCTAATGGATACCCACAATATCATAGCGCCGTTAAAACAAATATCCGGTTAATCCATCATCTAAATTTCGTGATAATGTAATTTCGTATTTTTTTAACTGTCCTTTAAGCCTGGCAGTTATTAAATACAATCCTTATTCTTTAGTTTTCAACAGCGGAAGAAAATTATCAGATAGATATTTTATGAAACAATAAAAACGGCTTGAATTTTAAGGCAATAATTTAATAAATATATTGCTGGAAAAAAAGCAAAAAAAAAAGTTTTTAAAAATTTCCATAATCCAGCAGAAATTCTCACGAATATGGAAATGGTATCTTTGAAAAGACACTTTTTTAATTTTAAAACGCTGAAATATTTATTTTCGTGCAGCAGCAAGTTTCACAAAAATGTGCACATTCCCATTCTCCATCATTCAGTTTTTTATATCGTAGAACTTTTTAATGCATTTTTTAATTTATTCATTTAGCAGATTGATTCAATTCAATTCACGTTTTTCAGTCGTATCATATAATACAGTGAATATTTTTTTAAATTGTAATCTATATTAATCATTTAAGGTGTATGTACACACTTGAAACTTCGAAAATCGTTCAAAATATCGAATATTATTTTATTGCTTAATAATGTTGTCTGATCCTTTAGCTTTCAAACGATACCAATATGTTGTCAATATTCGAAATATTTCTCGAGTTGTAATTATTTTTCTTGAGATGCTTTAATTAAAAACTCAAGTTACGGTGTTTTTAAAACTCATTTTATGAAGAATGATATTTTTCCACTATGTTGATTCATTCAAACAATCATAACTTAACAAGAAATTAACCAAATACAGTTATTTCTATATCAAAATAATTTGTATGAAATAGCGGAAGTTTTGTAACTCAATCAAAGTTATATTTATAGAAATAATTTTTTAATAGCTGTTTAAAGGTAAACATTATAGAAAAAATCTCGCTTTTCTATTCATTGTTGATGAAAAAATTGTTTAAAAAAAACTATACATTTTTATAACTTGATTGAGGCAGACAACATGAAGACTAATATTAGGCATAATTTACAACTAGAATTGTGCGTCTGTACAAATTAGAATTTCAGATATCATGTTTCAAATAATAGGCTAATTAGCTCGTTAAATATTATTTAATTAATTAATAATTAGTGTAATATGGGGTTTTATTTCACTGAAATGAGTTTAAACATATATTAATAATCTATTGTGCAAAAATTGGATTTTTAAAGTTAAAATTTAAAAAAAAAATCTTCAAGTGTGTACGTACACCTTAATAGATTTAATAATTTTTAGTTGTCAATGATCTGAGCGAAGAAGCCTGTCTTGAAAAGCAACGAATCTATTGTCCAATCTTTCAACGCTTGATTATCACAAATTTTCGCGATAATTATGCATAATAATACCCAAATGCCTTTTCAGTAGAAACAGCTGATTTTATTTCATTGAATCTTGAAAAAACTTTGCTCTTTTCTTCTGAACTCCCTTTTCAAACAAAAGTAATGTTACGAATTTTCTACCGGGGTTCGTTTGGATAGTGGAAGTGATATGGTGTAAAGAACGCTCAATCAGCAGGCAGAAGTAGAATAAAACAACAACGTTTATTTACACGAAGACACACAGGACAGCACAAAGCGACAACTATATACAGCACGGAACACGATTATCTTCACCCGAGACGTGTAGCATACAACAGCACTTACAGCAGCATACAACCGGAATCTACTGCAGACAGTAGCGCACAGCTCAGTTCAGCACTAGCTTAACTACGTCGCTTCCGACTACTCTGTCTTCGACTTCTCGGACTCTTACTGACTGACTCCGTCGACTTCGACTTCTCCAACGACTCTGTCGTCCACCTTCCTCTGGCAGCTGCGGCTGCTTCCTTTTATAGGTCTCGGGAGGCGGGGCAAGAAGCCTCTCAACCAATCAGGAACGTTCGAGGCGTATCTCGGTTCCTACTGGACAGATCGGGAAAATTCTCGAAGTTTCGGGTATTATCTATTTTGGCGCCAAAGTCGCCAAATTGGTCGCCAAGTCGCCAAATGGTCGCCAAGTTTGTCGCCAAGCTCTGGGACCTCCGACGCGCCACCTGGACTCTGTCCCATTCAGATGACTGTAAGACTTTCTTTCTGTTGATGGAACAAACTATGCTGGGAAGCCGAATTGCAGGTTTGTAACAGTAATATTTCATTCACTTTTATATGTATGGTTTAGCTGTGATCTTATTAGACACGGAAGAACGGGAATTTCAATGACAAACATTTGCTTTCTGTCTTTAATGAATATTTAACATTAACATTTTGTGACAAGAGAAAAAGGCTTTGAGCCAACTATATATAGAGAGAGAAAGAAAGAAAATAAATAGATGAATTTTAACATATTTTAACTCGAATTACACATCCACAGCACATTTCCAACAAATTATAAAATGGTTGACTACCTGTTCATTAAACATCATTATTAAAACAGAATGAGCCAGACGAATTAAATTCGGTATATAGTGATACCTTAAAGTTGTTGATTCGATAATAAATTATGAATCAAATCCATTAATGGATAAATAGTCTCTGAAATTGTTTATTTGTTTATGTGAAAACTTCGCAACTTTAAAGTCGGAATGAGCCAGACAAATGAAATTTAAAATTTGATCTTACAGCAAATTTGTACATATATGTCAAATTTTCGAACAAATCAATAAGAAGAGAAGGTACTGTGCTAAAATGTATTCTGGAGTTTATTTAATTTATAACGAAGCGTAACACAAAACATACCGTACTATGCAATTAAGTCAAAAGATAACACTCTTCCGTTACCTCAAGATGCGCCAGTCTAAGTGTACTATTATTCTATTAACAATATATTAGATTTGATTGTCACAGATGAGTTAACGAAACTTGTAGAAAATATCATATTGTTACGAATCCGTAATGCTGCTTCCCAGCATAGTTGGTTCCATCATTGGAAAGAATGTTTTACAGTTATCTGTATGGGGCAGAGTCTGGGGGTCGTGTCAGGGGTCCCAGAGCTTGGCGACAAATTTGGCGACTTGGCGACCAATTTAGCGACTTTGGCGCCAAAATAGATTATACCCGAAACTTCGAGAATTTTCCCGATCCGTCCAGTAGGAACCGAGATACGCCTCGAACGTTCCTGATTGGTTGAGAGGCTTCTAGCCCCGCCTCCTGAGACCTATAAAAGGGGCTGCAGCTACCAGAGAAGTCAAGTTAGTAATCCGAGTCCGAGTCGGAGAAGTCGAAGACAGAGTAGTCGGAAGCGACGGAGTCAAGCTAGTGCTGAACTGAACTGTGCGCTACTGTCTGCAGTAGGTTCTGGTTGTATGCTGCTGTGTGTGCTGTTGTATGCTACACGTCTCGGGAGAAGATAATCGTCTTCTGTGCTGTATATAGTTGTCGCTTTTGTGCTGTCCTGTCTGTCTTCGTGTAAATAAACGTTGTTGTTTTATTTTCTACTACCGTCTGCTGATTGAACGTTCTACACACCATATTACTTCCACTATCCAAACGAACACCGGCGGAAAAAATTGGTAACAATATACATTGCCAACTTGCTTAATAATCAAAGAAAATATTTTTATATCACATTTTAGAAGCAAATATAATAATTACATTGAAAATTATGTTTATTTGCAGTGGGATCCTTTCTACTGATAATGATCTTGAACATTCAGACCAAAATAGGATTAAAACAATGCCGGATCCTTTAACAGGAAAAAAATTGAAATAAAATAAGCAATAAACATTTTAGTTCAGAAAGAGAGAATATAATCAATCAGCGTAAATATAAAATAATAAAAATTACAGACATCAGCTAATTGATATTTAATATTCATTCATGCTTAGGTTTATTCGTACATCAATGAATCAGTCAATTTAAAGATAAAAAAATATCTTTCTTAGTTGCTGAAGGCCAAAATAGAAGTTGGGATTTCAAATCTGATAATGCTATAGCCAAAAAGGTGGGGCTATTTTTAATTCTAGCCAGCGTTACAGAAGGCGGTAGATGATTATATACTGATTATAAGGATTTTCTAATAAGTAATGATAAGCATGAAATAAAGAGTGTGCCTGGTATCAGCTATAAATAATTTATAAATAGTATTATATATATACAGGCTGTCTCAAAAACCTTGACCGCGGCTTTTATTCCTTAAATATTGATCATAGACATATACTGTAAATTACAAAGTTCCGCAAAAAAGGTGTAATAGGCTATGAAATCGATTACAATTTTCAGAAGATTAAACTTCAAAAAATACAAAATTTAAATTTTTATACGGACCGCGTGCAAAAAAATTCCCAGCGAGTAAAATGTGTCCCATCCTCTAATAAGGTCATGTACAAAATTTCTGCAATTTAACACTAAAAGTCTCAAAGGTATGAAACAACATAAATGCTGATTTAAATCACTTTTCGATGCCTGGATATGAGTTCGCAAAGAGGAAAAATCATGCCGGATGTTCGTGTTTTAGGGGTCGTACAGAAATTAACAAAGTAAGTAATGATTGAATAAATAAATAATAATTTTACTATTTGTTGGTTCAAAAGTATTAAAATGTGTAGAAATAATAATTTAAAGGAAAGATTACATAAGTTTTTTTTACATGATCATTGACTGTGCTATTTTTTAATATTCTGTAATTCATGATATAAAATTTTAAAGTATTTTTCAGGAAGCATAGATTTTAAAATTTGTATTTAAAACTTAAGATATGAAGCATATTTAATCGTCTTTTGATGCATTTCTGCGTCGCGTCATCTGCACTGAAGCTGTAAACATATGCATTTTAATTTGTGATTGACTCTTTACCAACTTTCTTTTAACATATCTTTAAGATTTTTCATCATAAAATTCTGAAACTCTGAACATGACCTTACTGCAGGATGGGGCACATTTTACTCACTGGGAATTTTTTTTGTACAGGGTCCGTATAAAAATTTAAATTTTGTATTTTTTAAAGTTTAATCCCCTGAAAATTTTAACCGATTTCCTAACATTTTGCACCGTATTTTACGCAACTTTGTAATTTACAGCATATATCTATGATCAATATTAAGTCAAACAATATTAAGGAAAAAAGTCAAGGTTTTCCAAACACCCTGTGTGTATATAGTATATAATTCACTTTAGACTTGATAACAAATAATTAGATGTGTTAAAAAGTCTGACGAAAATTCAATGCATCTTGCAAAATATTTCCCTACCCAATGAATATTCAAAAATAAATTTAATATCTCAATGCCTCAAATTATCCTTACGCCTGCAGGTACATATATTTTACAGACACTTTCAAAATTCAATTTCACTAAACGCTTTTACAAAATAGTTATTTCCCTCCCTATTACTAATCCTACCCCTAACTAACCCAACTAAAATCTTTTTCTTTGAAAAAACAGAAGCGAGGTAATCCTTTTTTAATCATCGGGTGTACAAGGAATGTCAAGAAGTTAGGAATTAATGGTCGAAGTACACTCCAAGATACTATAGGTAGTGCTTTCTTCCGTTAAGTGGATAAAACGAACCACCCTTCTGAAAGTTTTTCTTGTTGCGAAGAAGTGTTAAATGTAATTATGTGAAAAAATTATATCGCAATATTCCAAGATACTATTTTGCTTGGTTTAGTTTAGTTTAGTTATATTAACGTCCCGTTTGAAGCAACACTAGGGCTATATTGGGACGGACCTCGTCATTTTGAACCGCGGTCAGATGACGAGGACGACACCTGAGCTGGCACCCCCTCTCCACACCACACCACACCAGCGGGAGGACGTTTGGTCAGGACGGATTTGACGTGCAACAGACCCCCTTACACGACGGTTCTTCGGTGGAATCGGGTCTCGAACCTGAAACCCTCCGGTTCCAAAGCCGAGACCTTACCACCAGGCCACCGCGGCCCTACTATTTTGCTTGGTTCTTCGTTGGATATAATCTCAAATATGCTGAAAATTATTCGGTCAAAAATGGCTGTCACTGTAAGATATAAAATGCCGCAGATGAAATACTCGTCTCTCGATCTATTCCTCAAAATGACAAGTTCGCATGATTTCGCATGATTTTCAGTTTGCCTATTTTACTCAAAATTTGATACAGGTGTCAATTTTTGTTTAAAGATGATCTAACAAATTTCACAAGTTACGGCAAATCCAAAAACACATTTTTGGATTTATATCTATCTGTTCGTCTGTCTGTCACTGATAAGTCAAAAACGTTGTGAACTAGACAAGTGAAATTTGGCATAAAGTTTTTGCACCAAATTTGTAACTTCTGTCAAATTTTGAGTAAAATACCTGCTGAGGAAATAATTTTCTTTAGTTAGTCGAAGGTTCATAAATGCAATAACAGCAAGCGTCGTATAATGCAGATCTTCCATTGGTCCATTTTGCCTCAAATTTTATAAAGATTTCAAGTTTGGTATAAAGGTTATATATCAATGTTGACTTATCTATATCCAAATTTGAAGTTTCCCAGTTACTATATATACGGATAAACAAAGTACGCAGTCATTAAATCTTTCGATGAATCTGGTTCAAGTATTTATTTCAGTCTATAATTGTGAAGTTGAGACTACAAGTTTAATTTAGTTATTTAAAACGCTAACTTTTTGTATGTCATTGCCACACATTTTATTATGTCGTTTCGTACACACTTTGTACACCAGACAGAATCATTTTCCTTGAAGAATTTTATCCAAAATTAAATTCAGAACCCTAATGGGGGAATGAAGACCATATATGTTTTCCTAATTCAGGGCAGACAAAAACATGGGGCATTAATATTTTAATGGCTACAAATCTACGCAATCAAAAGTCGCCAGGGAGCGGCAATATTTTTGAAGAATTAAATTAAAAAAAGCTGTCTATAAATGCAGGAAAAAGTTCAACATGTGCGAACATATACAAAATACAAAAATGCTATCACACTATCAAATATTCCGGTTTACATGTTGTGTTAGTGACGATTAAAATGTTAATCGAAATACCGATAATACAAAATGAATAACATATTGCTACGAAATTTTCTTTACCGGGGTTCGTTTGGATAGTGGAAGTGATATGGTGTGTAGAACGCTCAATCAGCAGACGGTAGTAGAAAATAAAACAACGACGTTTATTTACACGAAGACACACAGGACAGCACAAAGCGACAACTATATACAGCACAGAAGACGATTATCTTCACCCGAGACGTGTAGCATACAACAGCACACACAGCAGTATACAACCAAAATCTACTGCAGACAGTAGTGCACAGCTCAGTTCAGCACTAGATTGACTCAGTCGCTTCCGACTACTCCGTCTTCTACTTCTCCGACTCGGATTACTGACTTCGCTCCGTCGATTCCGCTTACTCTTCTTCGACCACTCCGTCCACTCTGACTACTGGCTTTTCGGCTCCGTCTTCGGACTACTCGTCGTCTCGACTACTGGCTTCGTCGTCTCCTTCCGACTTGACTTCTGGCAGCCGCAGCCCCTTTTATAGGTCTCAGGAGGCGGGGCTAGAAGCCTCACAACCAATCAGGAACGTTCGAGGCGTATCTCGGTTCCTACTGGACGGATCGGGAAAATTCTCGAAGTTTCGGGTATTATCTATTTTGGCGCCAAAGTCGCCAAATTGGTCGCCAAGTTCGTCACCAAGCTCTGGGACCTCCGACGTGCTAGTCCCATTCAGATGACTGTAAAACTTTCTTTCCGACGATGGAACAAACTATGCTGGGAAGCCGAATTGCAGGTTTGTAACAATATCATATATCAAGCGAAGAACATTTATTAAATCACATAGCAGTTTTATTTCACCTTTCTAGTATACGAAGTTCACTAAAAAAAGGTGCAGCCTTAGAGGCAAAAATGTGAAAGCCCATGTCATCAAGACAAGGACTGACCACTTCAAAGAAATATATTGTAAGTAGTTTTTACTTTCTAGTAGACGAAGTACACAGAAAATATAATTATCGAAAAAAATTCGAACTCGAGATTTTGATGGATCCCCACATCTTAGACATCCCATGAGTAAGAAACACATTTTTGAGATTATATCTAAGATAACTCAAAAATGCTTTGAGCTAGACGGATGTAATTCAGTATAAACTCTTTATTCCAAATGTGTAGGTTCATTCAAATATTGAGAAATATCCCTAATGTGGAAATCTGTCTGTTAAGCAATTCGAATGCAAGTTAATTCAATAACAGCAAAGCGAAGATACTTAGATGGATAAAATTTCATACACAGATTTAACATTTACTGTCTAGACACCTGTCAAATGTTGAGTCATATCCAACAAGGAGTTAACCACCTGTCGATAAGTATCTTCAGAGACTTTTGTGCGCGATAACTCGAAAACGCAATGACTTAAATATATCAAATATTTGGTATGTATGTTTGTGATTGCAGATGAAGTTCTGTGTCAGATTTTCGTTTAAATCATATGAAAAAAAATATGCGTCTAAAACACAAATTCAAATTATGCTAACTATTATCCACATTTCATAAACCAACGGGGGGAGGGGCATTTCGAAATGAGGATGAGATGCTTCCGGTATGGTTTTTGGATCTCGTCACCCTGGAGGGTACACAAAAAGGTGGGGAATCTGGCTCCTCCCATCGTTGACGCGATGTACTTCCTTCGGGAAGGGTTGTACCGTGGCCGGTGATGGCCTTTAGGACTAGACAACAGTTCCTGCCAGTGTCGAGGTGGTCCGGTCATTCAGTATTATTTATCCGTGTGCTTTCGGGCGGGTGGAAGAGTCAGTGTTATTACTAACCACATGTCATAAGGATGTCCAAGGATGGCACAATGAATTAAGTAAAATTATTAAATTTTCGCCAGAAGTAAACATTTCGCAACTATTGTATGCCAATGCCATAAAGGACTTTCTCTTGGATAAAACCTTTATTATAGGGTATATGAAGAGGTTTAGGAAGTTAAGACCATTCCTCCTGCAATGGTATTCTACTAGTAGAATCCTTTTGGCATGGACATAGAGTCGGTAAGAAAGATGAAGGTTTAATGCATCTGTATGATTCGACGACACCAGTTGACCAAATCTTAGGAAGGCTAAGTAGTAGGTGTCCAACTGAAGTAATTTGTGTGCTCAAATCCATCCGAAATTCCCGGCCGGACATTACATTCTTTAGAGGCAGCTTATTTTATCGATCTCGTCTTATAACGTAGAGTTTCTTTTAAGAGGCAACCATTTTCAGGTTTTGAAGAAGTATAATGACAAAAGCAATAAAGGATTTTGGAAAAGAGGTCTTGCAATCCGCACGTGCAACTTTGAATGAACGTAAAAAAAATAAAATAAATGGGTAGATACTCCTTAGAAGATACCATATAAACAGGTCCTAACTATGTTTATTTTAATAAAGTAATTTTTTTAGTAAAGATCAAATGCGTGTTGAACGTAACAGTATAGCTATAACTGATACACAGAACCGACAAAATTGCATTAAAACGAAGTGAAACGTCTATAAGAAATCTTTAAAGTATGTTCAGATTTGATGCCTTCAATACTAGTTAAGTGCGACGCCTGTTTAGTTTAGATTAGTTATATTAACGTCCCGTTGTTAAGCAACACTAGGGCTATTTTGGGACGGACCTCGTCATTTTGAACCGCGGTCAGATGACGAGGACGACACCTGAGCTGGCACCCCCCTCTCCACGCCACACCACACCAGCGGGAGGACATTTGGCATGAAGAATTTAACGTGCAACAGACCCCCCTTACACGACGGTTCTTCGGCGGAATCGGGTCTCGAACTTGAAACCCTACGGCTCACAAGCCGAGACCTTACCACCAGGCCACCGCGGGCCGCAAGTGCGACGCCTGATTAGGATACTAAATCACGTGTTTCATCAAATTATGCTAAATTTCATAAATACAGAACTCTGTATAAGGGGTAATTTAATATATCTTTAAATATTTTATATTAAGGTGAGTGTTCAATTACACAAATATTGTTTTTTTACAGAACTGCTTTTTCCTTAATATGTCTAGGTATTATCTGCGTTATTTTTTTGTTGTTGTACTCTCTATGTATTATATAATGCATGTGTTTTTATAAAATATTTATTGTATTTTTTAATTATTGTCTTTATTTATTGTTTATACATATACCGCTGGGTCGTATCTGAGATATGGGTCGAGACGCTTCCGGTGTGGTGGTTGAGTCTTGCCATCTTGGAAAGTATAATAATAGGTGGACTTGTTCACATGTTTGAGGTCCCATCGGAGAGGGTAAATGGCCAAGGACGGGTCACGTTTCCATTGAAAGATTTGTAATGTAGTCGGTGATGGTCTTTAAGACTCAAATTTATTTCCTGCCAATGCTGACGTGTATCCAGATCATTCAATTATCTCATATGCCTTCAAATAGAGCAGGCAGTCGCTGTGGCTTAATGATAAGGTCTCGGTTTCAGAACCGGAGGGATTCAGGATTCCATCGAAGAACCGATATGTTAGAGGGTCTGGTGCACGTTAAATCCTTCGGGGCCAAACGTCCTCCTGCTGATGTAATGCGGAAATTTAGAGAGTGTGGGTGCCAGCTCAGGCGTCGTCTTCGTCATCTGACCATGGTTCAAATTTAGAAGGTCCGTCCTAAAATAGCCGTAGTGTTGCTTTAAAACGGGATATAACTGATATAACTAAACCAAAACAAATAAAACAGGGCGAAAGTAATTAATTTATGACTAATGTTTATACATTGTATTTATTGTATAGTTTTGAACAGCATTTATTCATTTTGTATTTATTACCTTCAATTATTATTTTATAAATCATATCCTTAGGGTATTTGTGCTAATATATATAATCTAGAGATAGTTACTTAAAAGCTTGACTCTGCTTTTAAGTAAATTTATTTTCAAATAAAAATGATGAGATTACTCGAGGTTACTTTAAATATATTAATTTTCTATTTGGAAGCAACATGACGATTATATTGAAAAAAAGTATCTCAAAAATTGTGCCATGTTTAAAGGGCAAGGACAATACCTGAATTAGTACACCCCCTCTCAAAACTCACACCACACCAAAGTGGGGTCAACAAATTTTAAGTTGAGTCGAACCCCTTAGGTAATGGAATAAAATCAGATTATAAAAGTGCATAGATTTTAATGCCATAAAATTCAATTTGTACTATTTATACATAATTTTTCATGCCTATTAACATCTTAAAGCACGTGTTTAACATGAGTTAACAAATGGGGTCATGATTTTTATGCTTAATAAATGTGAAATATTATCTGAAAAATTTAAATATGGATTTATTATGCTTAGCACTCACACAAAAATGTAGAATAAGTTCTAACAGTTCATGAATATTCATTTTTTTTTCTATTTTAATGGAGGCAAAACTACTTTTATTCTCATTAATAGCATAATTAATTAAAAACTCCGAAATGACTAATACATAATAAAGAGATGAAAATAGAAAACTATGCAAAAAAAAAAATCACTTTTTTGCTTTGTTTTATTTTTGAGACACATTACAGTTTGGAGTAAAATGTTAAAAAAAAATATTAACAATGGTGTTTCAGAAAAAAACTCGAAAAAAGTCTTTCATAATAAAATGCTTCTAAATTCATTATGATTTGCAACTTCGTATTAATGCTTTTTTATTCCCATATCACCTATAATATTTTTTCTAAAATTTATGTAGTAAAAAGCTGATAAAAAATACCATAAGAGTGATGAAAGAAAAAGAAAATTCTTCCAGGAATTAAAAACTATTTTCGAAGTAAATTAGCGTTTTAAGTTTTGTTGAATCACAAAAAAGTCAGATAAAAAAGAAATACAATACCTATTAGAGTGGAACAGCAGCCCGTATTTTATTTCTTAAAATTTTTATAATGATAAGAAGCAATACACGTGCCTCATATAATTTAAAAAAATATATATCTTTATTTAAATTTTGATTATTTATTTACCTTAAATTTTTAACATTACATTTTGTATGCTTTTTATATCATTTAATTCATTTGATTGTATTGTATTATTAATAAATAATAATTCTGTGAAAAATACTTCTTTTTATTTAGTAAGATTATTACAACAAGTGTATATTGCTTGTGACAAATGTCCGATAGGTATATGAAGAATTTGATACAACAATCCGGATTATAACAAGCAATGCTTCATTCTACGGGAAACACGAAGCTCAGGCAACGAAAACACAGCCGAGATTCGTTAGAACAACTCAATTAAAAAATAAGAAGATAAAAGCATATAGTCAATTGCTACATAATAACAACAACAGTACAATAGCGACCAGCGCACCCATGCACAAATGCTGTAACTCTCCAAAATAGACAGCTGGATTCTTCGCTTTCAACTGTCTTTTACTTTTATATAGAATTTTCAGAAAGGATTTTTTTTCTTGTCTTAAGGAAATTTTGTTCCCCCTAAAAATATTTCCATAATTCCTCCATCTTCCCCGTTTATAGATGAGGATCATTGATCTGATATTTACATATTAAATGATGTCGCAGTTGCATTACATTTATCTTCTCTTTTGGATACTAGATGGCGATGCTTGTTTAGGCCATCCCATATGTCATCCCATAATGCATTGCGATTGTAATGAGAAGGAGATGGGATGCTGAACTGTGAAGCGCGTGCGCGCGAATGTCTTGTCTTTGTGTTTGTAATTGTTTAGTGTGTGAATGTGATTATTAAAGAAATGTTTCCTACAACATTCGTCCTGTTGCTTCCTGCACAGATCATAATAATCTACATACCACCACAATGATATCATATTGAACGGTATTTAGTAAATAATTTATTTGATTGACCATGAGACACCTTCTTCTTTTCATTTCTTGTTTCAATTTTTTTTTTTTGTAATCATATTTATTTACTCACGGGGATTTTTTTTGCACGGTGTCCGTTTAAAAATTTAAATTTTGTAATTTCTAAAGTTTTATCCCCTGAAAATTTTAATCGATTTCATAACAAATTTCACCTTTTTGTAATTTACAGTATATGTCTACGATCATATGCACGCATATATATGCGCTAAATTTCATCTGTCTGTTTCAACATGTTTTTTGATCCCATGCTCACATATATACGAACAGGCAGATTTACTTTTGATGAATGTTGTATAAAATTTAAAAGAAATATGTGAAAATGTTTGAAGAGGGTAAGGAAATGAAGGTATGGTATAAATTCTACATACGAAATTTCATATGTTTAGCTCAAACCATTTTTGTATCATTTTTTCACGACAAGGCAAAGTTTCAAATAATTCGGAGATTCATTCAAATCTCAAATTCGAAATTTTTGATGGTTGCAAAATTTTTCCTTTATTTGCACTCCAGAAATTAAAAACATTTATGGAAAACTTTTAGTCAATTTTTACATTTGTTTATGAAATAATAAATCATTTCTTGTTTTCATAAACTAATGATTTCGTTTTTCAGTAATGTCTGAAATACAAAGTATGAGCAGTGTGCAATTGGTATTTATATGAATAAAGGGGTAGCACAACACAACAAATGGTATTTATATGGAATATAATTTGCGATGGTCGTTGTAGGTCAATGTTTCGAATACAATCATAATGTTTTACAAACACTAAAATTAGACATGATTTTTTTTTCAAAAAGATTTATATATCTCAATATTAAGTAGATTTTCAAGATAATAATTTGCTTAAATTGCCATTTATTCTGCTCGTATTTCTACCCTATTTAAACCGATTATAACAAAAAAAAATTAATGTAATAAAGTTTTTTGGAATTCTAAAAATTTAAATATTAAATTTGAAAAATTTAAATATTTTTCTTTATTTTTTTTATGATTTTTGAAGTTGAAAAGTTTTGAATAATATTTAGAATTTGCTATTTTTTTTGTTCAATTTTTTTAAAATACGAATAAGAAGAACACATTGCTTTTTCAATATTTCTTTAAATGTTACAATTAAAATAATTTTTTTAACAATCTATTTCTTAAAAAAAATTATATATTTTAATTATATGTTATAATTAAATAATATAACATATAATTAAATATAATTATAATTTAATTATATGTTATAATTTTCAGTCAACGTAAAAAGAAAAAAAAATATTGTGTCTAATATAGGACATTTTCAATTAAGACATGTAGAATATAATTAAGGTATTTCAACGTTAAATTATTAACTTTTGATCTAAATATTATTTGACATACAATCCGTAAATCTAAATATTTTAATACACCACCTTTAAAAATTAGAAATACTGAAATTTTGAAGTTTCAAAACAAAAGTTATTTATGAATATAATTTATATTTGTGTAGGGCGAAAGTTCCGTATAAAAGTTTGACACTTTTCTATCACAAAATTTTAAAAATGCTACACAAACAGCTTCTAGGGTATGTGAAAAGTTTGAAAAACAGTATGCTCTAGTTTCGTCAAAAATGAATAATTCATGCCGATGTGAAAGAAAATGATAAAATAGGACTGTGACTTTCTTCATTTAAGAATATAAAAAACATTGAGTTTGCTGATATATTTTAATATTCCAATATTAAAATCACAAATTGGCTCTATGGAATAAATTTTGTATATTTAAATATACAAATATGTAATATTTGTATATTACATATTTTTGTGTATTTTATATATTTAAACAATGTTAATTTGGTTGATTAAACAGATGATAAGACATTTTAATAAATTTTAATTCTTTCACCATCAATATTTTTCAAATGCCGGCGTCCTAGCATAGGGATAGCACGTCTTCACCTTGATCTATGCGTCCCGGTTCGGGTATGGTTTTTCTTCTTCTGTGTTCTATCTATGAGATGAGTGAATGTGCCTCCCTGTAAAAAGGGGTCGTGCATGCGAATGTGACACATGAAGTAGCTAAGTTGTATGCTTGGCCCTAGTTGGCTATACTTGACAAACAAGAGACGCTCACTCGGCTTAAATCGCTGCCTGATAACTGTCAGCGGGCTTGAAAAGTGTCATAAGTAACAACAACATATGTTTCAAATTATAAAAGTTGAGAAAAGAATTAACATAACTGTGAGTGCTTAGTCTAGATTGTTTCGATTTGTACATGCTTTTATTCAACTTGGCTTGTGTCATATTTGTAAAAATGGAATGGAATTGTCCAATATTTGTTAATATATAGCATTTGACAGATCTTATGTTGTCACCCGAATTGTTGTGGCAAGCACCCATAAAAACCTCTAAATTCTCCACGAACAGAATGAATGATTTTGTTTCATGAGATTATAAAAATAGTTGCACTATTTTTTTCCACTCGATTTCGTTAAAATTCAAAATGTTATTAACTTTTACATGCATCCATTAGCTGTGCCACTTGTTTAAAGATAAAGAAAATTAAGAAAAGGACAAGACAGAGACAACGTTTTTTATTATACACTTCAACGATTATTTCGTACTAATATTTTGTAATGAGAGTCAAATTTTGTGCCCATCCTGTATTTCTTAAACTAATGTTCCTCAAACGTCTTCTGTTTTTTTTACTTGTGCGTCGCCAGACCAATTGTCAAGAATCCAAGCATACTCCATTATATCTATGTAACATAAATTTGCAGATTAGTTTCCAACAATAAGACAAACTGAAAATGTAACTTCAATTTATTTTTCCACGGGAGGGCATAGTTGAAAAACAAGGAATAATAAAGGGATACGTCTGTTCGTACCGGGGCACAAGGTAAAAGTCTCAGAAATCCCTCCCTTGCGATTTTACTGAGATATTCTTTTATAGAGATTTCTTAGACAAGTGTGGATTGAAAAAATAAAATCTTAGATATCTTTTGAAAGACTGCCGTGGATGTTAGAGCTCTTTATCTTTTCGTTTGTAGGGTGAGAATTCTAGAGAAAGCAATTTATTAGAGCGAGTGTTAGAAATAATTAAAAAAAGGAATGGGGAGTTGGATTAGAAAAAAGAGAAAATTTTAGAATATGGTAATAAGTAATGTGGGCTAGATTAAGATAAAAGTTTTGACATTAATTAAGATTTAAATTAAATTAAGCGATATCATTACATTGCTAGAATCAATAACACTATAATGTAAAAACCTTTTTATTTTACCAATTATGTAAAATTTTGTATATTAGTAACTATACATATTTAATTAAATTAAAAATATATAAAATGCGTAAGGCAGGAAAAGCCCAGATTCTTAGTATATATAAAATTTTATTACAAAAAATAGCATCTACTAGCCCTTTGTGTATACTTATATATTAAAGAAATATACTTATTGTAGACAAATATCTTACAATCATTCCTATTCTTTTCCGCAGGTTCTAATCCTTCAGATTCATATTTAAAACATTCACATTTTTCTGAATTAAATATATTCTATAATTCAAATTATTTATTTGCATTTTCATAATTAAATACTAATTGAATGCAATAATTTTTGAAGGTTTTTTTCTTATGTTCAATTAATTCATCTATGTGTGTCCATCACTGCAACATTTTTTTCCTTATGCCTTCTAAGATCATTTCATGAGCTCCGGTGGACGGTTGGTAGGAAAATGGTATTTTTTAAAGTACAAGAATTTGTATGTATAATGAAAAAAAAAGAATTTCAACAAAATAATATCAATTATTTATCATTTTTTTCTTTATTCAAGCAATCGAGTCTACTAGCTCAACCCACAGTCAGTGAAGTGCTTTCTTTAAAATAGTAACATAGAAATCCAATAATCTCAAACTCTTTGGCCCAGTTAACGACCGCTAAAAGTCGAGTCAATTTTAGCACCACCTTCCCAAAGTGGTCATAAAGGCTTTAAAAATAGCTCGGCTTTAACAAAAGCACCACCCAGGGTGGCTCCACCCTAACCACAAGTCACCAAATCATATCCGGAATTATGGCCTTCGTCCGCAAATTGATGCGCCGCACAATAATACAACGAACAGTGCGGGTGATTCAGCGGAGCTAAATTCTTGATGTCGTAAAATAAGTTAGTGGAGTAAACGGGTCTCGCCAACTGGATGATAGCCGAATTTATTTCTCTGTTTATTGCAGTCTAAAAGGGTAGATAAGGTAACTAATTGAATAGGGAGATGGTCATTAAATGGAGCAATTATTCTTGAATTTGGATATCTTATTCATTGATGTTGGGTTTAAAAATGCCTCATTACCTTAGGTCATTTATATTGGACTAGCTGATATACCAGGCGTTGCCAAAGCATAAAATACTTTTGTGTGTCATATTATTACGTTAAAACTACATTTTTATAAAATATTATAATACAAGAAATCCTTGTATAGTTTCAGATGGGTTTTAAAAAAATTAAAATTAAAATATTGATTGCACCAGACGAGCCTTAAAAATCATTGATGGCTCATTTTATCAATATCAATAAAGCAAATGAATTAGTTGTTCTTGATATAAATAGTTAATCGTCTATTTTCAAACTTTTCCTTTAGTGTTCTTCCAGAATTATGCTTATGTTTTCTGGCAACAGCTCTTTGATATATATTGATATATATATATTTATAATATTTATATTTTGAAACCAACAGAAGATGTTGCCAAAGAGATTTAAAAAATAAAATACAGTAAAATTTAAAAATAGAAATAGAGTAGTTCGAAGTCTACTCTACAATTTGCTGTTGAAAACTTATTAAAATGGGAAAGATAAAATGGCACTGAAATGAAATTGGTACAATTGCAAAAATCAAATTTATGAATTTTAAGATTCTTTAAAAAGTAACTGTAGGAATAATTTGCCCAGAAACTTCTGTGGAGAAATGGTAAAATTTCAACTAATTTCCAACTCACTGAATATGTAGTTAACTTCTGCGTTTTGAAAAAAGGAGACAGTATTCTTTCTGTTGTTATAAAGAACGACTGAACAAATTTTAGTTGAATTTGATTCAGTTGTTTAGGAGGAGACATACAACAATGGATGTATTTATAATCACAATAACTTTTATTTATATTGAAATAAATTTTAATTCATAAACCTTACAATAATGGATATTGTTGCTAGATTTATTATCAGAATATGACTAAATGGTACTTCGTTGTCTTGATTGAAAATAAAATGAAGATTGCAGAATTAAAATAAAGAAATTTATGCCGTAAAAGAGGTAATTTTTTTTTTTTTAGTCTTAAGGTAAAACAAATAGCTCTTTTTATAAAATAATTGTTTTGGAAGATATAAGTATCAATTTCCAAAGACAAGTCATAACGATTACAGCTATGAGTTGCCAAAACTTAAAAATTATCGAGCGATTTCTCACCAAATATAATCGTGACAATTTTTGATTGCAACTTTAAAAACCATTTGTTAACATTTATGTTATAAACCGAGTATTGCACACTTTTAGAGAGTTTTTGGCTCTACGATTTTGACATGCTTGGCGAAAAACTGTGTATTAATCTTAAATTTCAGCACGATTACTTTAGACAAGTAATGGTTGTTTACTTTTGCTCTAGATTGAACTTTTTGTTTGAAGCCTATTTCTTGATATCTTTTATACCTTCTTTCCTCTGACTGAATTGAATTGAACTTCTATTAATATTTTGAAGCTCTATTGATTAACCAAGCGAAGCGTTTGATTCGGTGCAGCTGTAAAAGTGTTCAGTGAATGAAGTAGTCTGAATGTTTTCTTTATATTTAACTGCTGCCATTCAACAGTTAGTAATAAGCTCGATTTCTGTGCCACTTACGTTAGGGTTATATAGGTATATATATTGATTCCGCATTCGTTCAGCATCCATTAAAACTGCTACGCGTAAATATCAAACTCTGATATACCTCTTTGCACTTCTTGTAATTTATTTTCTTTGCGATTTCAATAATTATATAAGCACAATTCCTTTCTCATTTTACAAGATTACACTAAAGCATTCTTTTTCGTTTATTAATTTAAATTTCCTATCTCATGTGACTTCGGAGAACTGATCCGGCATATAAAGAAGTAAAAATCCTCATGCAAACTGAGGTTCTTCGGCGAAAATGAAGTTTCACGTTCGAGGATGTTTAGCATCATCTCGATTCTACATCAGTACCCAGCATGTGACTTATCATCCAACATCGTCTACTGTTTAATTCACTTCATTACAAACTTCTTTTAATAAAAAGGAAAATAGTGTTCATGATCGAAGAATAATGTTTGAGTGAGTCTTATCTTTTCAGAAAAATGCAAATTAAGTATTGACTCATTTCTACTCCTTTGAGCTGATTTATTTCTAGAAAGGTGCATCAAATGACGAATCTCATTAAGGGAAATAAAGAAGTCCAATTCCATACTTCCAAAAGCAAGTTTGAAAAATTGCTATGCATCGAAAGTAGAATTTCTCTATTTACGGTTGTTTGAAATCTGCTTCCGATAAATAATCCACACGCTGTACAAAATATAACTCTTCATTCAATAATGGGGCCGCGGTGGCCTGGTGGTACGGTCTCGGCTTCGGAACCGGAGGGTTTCAGGTTCGAGACTCGATTCTACCGAAGAACCGTCGTGTAAGGGGGTCAGTTGCACGTTAAATCCGTCCTAACCAAACGTCCTCCCGCTGGTGTGGTGTGGAGTGGAGAGGGGGTGCCAGTTCAGGTGTCGTCCTCGTCATCTGACTGTGGTTCAAAATGACGAGGTCCGTCCCAAAATAGCCCAAGTGTTGCTTTAAAACGGGACGTTAATATAACCAAACGAATCATTCAATAATGTTTATCATATTGTGCATACAGAAAATCTTTCGCCATAAAGAGCAGCCGCGAAATTTTATTACGTATAAATAAATCTTTCTCTGTATAAATTCAATTCGATTTGATATAGCCTCATTCGTTGTCCTTTTTGGTTACGCTGTGATGTTTGTTAACTATATATTTCTTATCCCCAGCCATTATTGCCTTTTACTTTATGCAACGGTACAATACTACAAGAGAGTCCCTTGATTCTATTATAACTATATCAACAAAACTATGCTAACTATATTAACAAAACGTTTCCTTTTCATTTACTAATCACCCGTCAATCACTTTAAGAACCAAATCCATCGGAGCATTGTCAATTGTATTCACGAAAAAACGAAATTCCAATTTGGAATAATAACCGTATCATTATCAAATATATAGGTCTCGGCACAAATGGGAAAACCAATACCCCATCAGTTATTCATTTTGACGGGAAAAGAAATGGTTGATAGCTGTATCAGGTATTATCTTGAATCTGATCCGGCAAACTCAAGTATCAACCCAATCCTAATTTATACTCAATCCAATTTTGTAACGAAGCAAGAATTTACGAAGGGAGACTATGTCCAATTTGGAATTCATGTAACTATTATTACATGTGATACTGAAGAAGAAGCGTTTGCACTCTCATTCCTTTTATCCCGAATGATATACCGTTCCACTTTCAAAACTTTCAGTATTCAGTTAGCTTAGCTTCTGCAATAAAGATTAATAAATCTAAAGGAACTTTTAAAATTGTGGATTGAAACCTAGACATTCTACCCATTTCCCACAACTAATTATTAAGTTGCATGTTTTAAAATGAAAAATCCAAGAAATCACTAAATACATGTCCAAAATGTTGAAACAAATGACGATTTGTTTATCTGAAGGTTTTAAAGTATTGATTAATTAAGAGTTTTAAATCCTAATTTCTCTTAACTAGGTAACTACGTTAAAAAGTCGATTTTTTTTTGGAAAAATATGATTTTTTTAAAATTTAATAATTTTAATGTTTGAACAGGTATCTTTATAAAACCTTTAGAATTTTGCTTCTAAGTCTATATTTTTGGGAAATTAGATTTATTTTGCCTTTACCTACTTTTTAATGTTGTTTTACAACTTTAGATGCTATTTTCTCAAATATAGAATATAATAGAAATGTTTAACGAAAAATTTCATAAATTAAAAATATAAAGCATATATTTTGTTGGAATTTGGTATATTAATTTCTCAATATGTTCTGCAGTTCCTGAACTAGAAAATAAGTATTCATTTAGAAATATTTTATGGTTGTTTTAGTGCTTCACAATGTGAAAAAAAAAATTGAAAAATTCAAATTATTTATCAGTTGAACGCCAGTATTTGAAGAATGAACAGGGATACAGCTTATTTTTTAGTTTAGGAATTATATAATATATTGCTTAGGCTATCTGTAAAATTTTACGCTTATCATTTAATAAACCTCTATACTAGAAGATTTTTGCTTTATACCTCTTTTTAGCCAGAAAATGCCCTTTTTTCTAATTTTTGGCACTTTACTGGTATATTTTGGCTTTATAGATGTTTCTTCAATCTTTTTTTATGCAAATATTCAATATAGAATCAAAAAAGTTCATATATTGTATTTATATTCAAGTTTTAGAACATTTCTCAAAAAATTCATCCCAAAAATGTATCATACCTAACATAGTTGAGTATAACAATGCGGAAACTATACGACATAAAAATATGTGCATGTTGCATTTTCTTCAATAGTTATAGAAAAAAATAAACATGGAACTGCTAAAACAGTGGTTAATATCTGATATAAACGCAAATTCAAATTTAAAATTGAGTGTACTTTCTTTCATAAATGGGTCATTTCAGGTGTTCGATAACGCTAATAAGACTATTTTTATGCACGAATCGGTTTAAAATTTATAATTCTCTTTTATGAGTGCATTGTAATCCATGTACTACGATATCGTACACATGGATTGTAATGCAAATATACAAAAGATAAAAGATAGTCAATAAAATTTGACGTATACCAGAACGTTCACATATGCTCGCAGCAACTACACTTCCAACGATGAAACGCTAGACGTCAGCAATGCCAGAATAGATTGAATTATTAAATGTAACGCTCCAATAATGGAATACATTTTAAGAGTAAGGAACACAGAAAGAAAACGTCATGGTGAGATTCATTAAAATATCATACAGATTTTCGACTTTCCCTTCATAAACTTCGTTTACGAAAACCGAAAACCTCGACAGTCATGGTGCATAAAATTCAGTATGTTAACGTTTCCCCCATTGAAATTTTACAAATGTATTAGATTTTAAATTAAATCCTTCAAAAGGGATAAGAACTTTACCGAAATACATGATAGATTTTCATTTCGATTCCACGACGTTTTCCAAGAGTACTGTGCTTTATTATGAAATCGAGAAGGATATACTCTCATCAATAATATTTTAATACTGAATTCATTTTGATCTCCAAGAACCATTCATTTGCTAAGATATTATTAGTTAACAATTTCAATGCTACCGATGAGATATCTCGTTTTTCAGATACTTCCAATTACAGGTTTCTGTAAACTAAAATTTGACAATTTTCTTTTTTAAATTGACTGTGGGCTAAATCTTCAGATATGTATTAGAAAGTTCAACCTATCTAAACGGGCATAAGAGACAAATTTTAGCCCACAGAAACCTGCAATTGGAAGTATCTGAAAGGCGAGAAATCTCGACGGTACCGATGAAAGTGTTAAACATCCACATAGCACAATTATTATTCTTGACTTGCATCCAAACGCGATTTATCTATTTTATCTTTATCGATTCTAATAAAACATATGAATGGCTGTGTTTGTGTGTGTGTGTGTGTCGGTACTCTAAAGGATAGATGGTTTGATTTAAAATCTGGAGGATAGAATTATGCACCTTGGAGCGAGTTTTTTTTTAAAGTTCAATTAGAATTTTAAGTAATTCCAACAATATGATAAAACAAAAATGAATTTTAGGCTATTACAAAGTTAAAAAAAATGCCTTTAAATGATACAAGTTTACTTGTTAAGCGAATTTCAGCTGAATTTTGGCATTTGTTTTAAAAATAGTTTTTTGCTGATTTCCAAAAATGCATTGCTGGCATGAAATTCAAACTGTTTTCATTGTTTCATTAAATGCTGAATCACGTGATTTTTCCCATTTTTAAAAGCTAAAGACTCTATATAAAATCTACTCAGTTTACACGGCAAATGAAAAAAAAATATATATTAGTTCGACAAATAGAAATATTACTTTAATAAACAAAAAGGCAAAAGCAATAAGAATGAAAAATCAATTAAGAAAATTATAATACCACCGAATGTTTGACTATAAATGAACCTTATATTTACGTTTTTAATAGTGTGTTATGAGTTAGTCTTTATTAAAATTGTTCATGTATCCAATAAATAAAATTTAAGTAAGTGAATTAAAATATGTCATTAATATCAGACAATTTGATGGAATGATGTACATGGAGTTATATCTAAAGGGTTTATCTTAAATCAAATATAACCACTATTCCCAGCAAACCACTTGGTAACAACTTCAGGCGAGTAGTTTAAAATAAATTATTAAAATTATTTCTAAATTTATTTTACAACCATATATATTTCCTTATATAAAATTATTTGAGTTTTATTTTATTGTTGCTCCAAATTTTTCATGAAGTATGAAGGTACGGATTATTTTCAAAATTGGGCAGGTTTTCGATCAAGCATGTTTTTAATAAATTTTTGAAATTTTTGTATTTACAAATAAGATTTATCTTCAGAAACAGTTGAAGCTCCATTTTCAATAAATGTTTGTAATTTTAGATGAAATAATACAAATTTAGTGATAATGTTCTATCCCTTAATTAGCATAATGAATAAAAAGACGTAAGATTTCTTTCATAGTTAAATTTCACGTCTACCAAGATTTGAAATTTAAAGATTTTCTGCTGAGGATACCGTTAAAAAATTTAATTAGAATTTTTGGTAGGCACTTATGTTAGCATACCAAATGATCGCAAAAGGTGACAAGTATTTCTAACATTAAATTTCATATTTACATATAATGCTAATCCAGTGAATCATATAGAATACATTTCTATTTAATTAAAACTTTAACAGCCGCAGATGTCGAAAACTATCGAAGCTGCATCGTTGTTCAGGATGCAAAATTAATGAGCATATGTATTACTAAAAGTGGGAACTTTAATTAATTTTATGGCACCACATTAAAATGCCGGACAGTATCAAACTTGCGGCAGGCACAAGGCAAGTGCTCTCAAGAGTGAAACGCGATCAGTATGTTAGAAGAAGAGGGAGAAAAAAAATTGGTATTGGATTACTTCCAGTGTTTTCACACGAAAGTGAAGTTTAACTTTAACACTAATTATAATCAGGTTGCCATCATGCATTGAAAGTTTGACACTTGTAGTAGTTGGTGTGATTAAAATACGTGAAAAAATATGCATAAAAGTTTAGCTGATATACGTGACTTATTGGGAGTTCTATTTTTTCGTATAACAGATTCTGTTTTCATGTTACAGTAGGTTAGGAAAATGCGGATTTAAATAAGTGATTTTGAACATATTAATTTCTTTTACATAAATAATTAACAAAAATGTAAGTACCATCTTAAAAATATTTTCCAAAAATCAATGCATTCTAAATGGAGTGTTTATAAGTGAAGAATTTAACATTTTAAATCGCTTTTATTCAATTACATTAGTAAATGAAAGGTTTTAGCCATAATAAAATAAAAGCATATTTATTATAATAAACAGTTCGGTATAATGTAAATCAGCAAATGCTATAAATTTCCTTAATAATGAGACGATTCGTGTTAAGACAGAGTCTGTTTCATTCATTAAAATATTTATTGCTTTCTTGAGTTTAAACTTCTTTTAGCTAAAAAATAGAGTTTCTTAGAATCATAATTTCCACAAATGCCCATCCATTTCATTTTCTACAAAAAATATTAATTTAAATAAGAATATATACAATTGAAATTTGTTATCCTAAATTTCAAGTCATCATGTGAGAACATTATTATTTTTTGAAGTCATTAATTAGTTTAAACCGGTTTTAAACAATCACTGAATATTAGATTACGCATGCCTCGATATTTAGAAAACCCACGGTTTGTTTCCTCTCAAAATCGTTCAAGTTTTTTTTCTTGAGGTCAGGTTTTTTTTTCAATTATTTGATTTAAAATGGTTTGAAATGATTATGTGACTACTGTACATTAATTTTTAGAAAAGCGGTTTTATTATATATATATATATA
>JAPMOR010050831.1:0-22092 GCA_026543865.1 Argiope aurantia | reverse complement strand
GCAAGAATATAAAAAATTTCGATAAAAAATGTAATAGAAGTTTAATCACATACATTTGAAATTTTTCAGCAAATGGCTCAAAAATAAGGAAATGCATATTACAAAAAGATGTAAGGCTTCAAAATAATATAAATTATATGACAATCAAAATTTTCAGTTTTAATTATTTTGCTGAAGAAGTCATTAATATCAAGTGACTTGAAATAATTAACTGACAATTTTGTCGTCCATTAATCCCAAGGAACCAGCTGGTCGCCAAAGGTGGCTAGTTTTTATATAAATTAAATACATTAGGATGGCCAATAAATTAATTTTGAAGTTTCGTATTCTTGTCATATTGATCAGAATTTAAAATGTTCCAAAAGGTTTGATCAACAGAATAAAAATGCTCTTCAAACCCTCCCAGAAATGCATTGTCCTTGTTCGTTTTACTTATTCTGGAAAAGACACTGTCATACCTCGAATCAATCCCATTCCATCAGATTCAACCATTCCTTATTGAATGAGAAGATAGTTCTCATTAAAAACTGCTATTTCAATGACCTTCAATGACAAAAAAAACTTAACTATTTGCTCTATCTACTCATAAAGCATAAACTCTATATCGCTTACCTTAAAAAGTCACTAAATTTAATTTTACCTTCATATCACTTAGCAAATATGACAAACGATATATTTTTTAAACAAAATTTAATACCAGAATGAAAATATAACAGGGCAATAATAAATAAATATGCCTCATTTGCAGATATGTTAAAAGGAGACCAAGCAAACTATAGCCTTGCTGTTTATCGGAAATCATAAGTAATAATTGAAAGTATAAATTGAACGTAGTTATAAATGTTTAGTGCGAATGTATCCAGAAATGCGAAGGATATAAAAGTGGTACGATAACTCACCCCAAAATTTTTTCTGCATGCTTCGGTGTGAAGGTTTGAATTGATGCAGATATGCGTGTATGGCAATATTTGATTCTTTTAGGGGGGGGAGGTGGGAGGAGCTACATCAAACAGCAAATGTTTATTTCTCCGGTATCCACTGATGTTGACGGGCTTAAGATATGCATATCTGAAGATTTTTCAAAACGTCACATGCTCAAAAGTACGAGCTGTCGTATCGCATTGATATTGTTCGTATTTTTGGAGGGGTTTACAGAATCGAACACACTTAAAACTGTGTCGAACAAAAAATTTCTATAACTTATACTCTGTACAATGAAATTCTTATATCTGTATTGAATTTAAACTTTCTACAGTTTCGTTTAGTTATATTAACGTCCCGCTTTAAAGCAGCACTAGGACTATTTTGGAACGAACCTCGTAATTTTAAACCACGACACCTAAGCTGGTATTCCCTCTCCAAACTTCAACGCCACACTAGCGGGGGGACGTTTTGCCTCTATGGATTTAACGTACACCAGACCCGGTTACACGACGGTTCTTTGGTGTAATCGGGTCTTGAACATGAAACCCTCCGGTTCCCAAGCCAAGACCTTATCATCAGGCCACCGCGCTTTCACTTTCTACTGTTTTTTGTGTTTTCGGTCGAACAGCAAAGTTCTACTCTGCATTATTTCCTTTTAATATCCCTGTAAAACCGGGATATTTATTTATAATCACTTGTATTATAAATTGTAAATATAATCCCTTTTTCTTTTCAAATTGTTTTCAAATTAAACATTTCAGATAGTTTTGTGTCTCTATAGCAATTCAGCTTCTTTAAAAGATTATAGTTAAAATGAAAATATTGAAAATAAATTCAAATTGGGAAAAAATAATAATCCTTTAATTTAAGTAATTCATAATTTTGCTCTGTTATTTTAAAAAGTAGCCCGTAAATTTTCTTCTTAAATGTTTGAAAAAGAAAACTGGATAGTTTTTCATATTTCTGCACTCCAAAAGAAAAAATATATATAATGCTTTAAAGAATATCTCTAGACAATATATATCTTTTACAATTTGAAAATGCACTTTTACAACCGAACTGAAAACATTAATATAATTGAGAGCTAGACAGTTACCATGGCAACGCCTTTCTTCGTCACTCCTTTTATGTAAGAAAAGCATTTTAAATTAGCCTTTACAAAAGAAAATTTATCATAGATTGTAAAATTTTCTTCTTAGCTTTTACGTTATGAAATATCTTAGATTCTCTTCAGTAAAATTATTGTATTAGCAGCACTGTATATACATATATATATTAGTGTAAGTGCACATATATATATAAAGTATGTTTATATGAAACATAGTTTGAAGAAAAAGGGATGAAGGTTTTGAATTTTTTTTTTTTCATGATTTAACAAAACAGTTTAATTTTTATATGTTGTAAAGGTTTCTTTGTTAAACACCATGATGAGCTCAGGATAAAATACTGACTATAACGGCTGAAATAGCGAAAAAGAAACTGAGAGAAAGTGTCATGATCTTGTATAGTTTCAGAAAAGAATTTGCCGACATAGTGTTTTGTTCCGTGGGAAAATAATTGGCTCTACAAATCAGAAATTAAGGATACAGTGAAACCAGGTTTTGAATGATTAGGAAAATATTTTTAGAATATAGATAAATTAGAATTTAGCGTTTATATATATGAAACTTGGATTGAAGTAATTTAACCCTTTTTATTCTTCAGAATTTCATGGATCATCAGTGCTTTTGTGAAGATTTCTTTATCCAAGCCGTGGCCAAAGGAAAATGGCAAATACAGGAGGTAAGCCGAAAAGATGAAAAATTAATCCTGAGAAAGAATTAGATCATATAATTTTGGAAGGAATTTGCAGACCTCAGCGTTCCTAAGGAAATTTAAAACCCCAAGCTTCACCGAAGTTAAAGTTACAGAAGAGATAAAGTTTGAGCAGTTAAGAAATCCTATTAAAACTGTAGTTAATTTGAAATTATTATATATCTCAGATTAAATAATCATCGTGTTGTAGAAATATTGCAGTAGAAAAAGGTTTACTTCCTGAAGAAAAATTTTATTATTGCAAATGTTTGTGTGATATGAAATCAGCTGAAATGAAATCCTCTTTAATCTCTCACATACATTCAATATTTTGCGCAGTTTGTATTTGTTCTCTCTATACTGTGAAAATCATCGAATACTTTAGGTTTTTCCCCATTCACTGGCTGTGGCTAAAATTTAAAATAGTTCTAAAGTTTTCTAGACGAGGAAAAGAGTCTACAGACTCGTTGCTTTTTGTGGTATTTTGTTCAAGTGCACAGGAAGGAAAATTCCTATCTTTTGAGAAATTTGGGCGGGAATCTAAAACAGATATATAATTTCGAATGTCATAGTAAAATACACTAATTCATCCATCTGGTTTGTTGTGTTTTTAAATTCTGGCTTTCAAAGATACATAAACTGGATCTGATACTACTTAAATACCTTCAATTATAATAAAAATAGCCATATGGTGTGATCTCCCCAATTATTCTCGAATAATCTCCACTAAAGGTGTTAGCCCAGAGAATAGTTTGTATAATATTGGCATATAGTAGTTATGAAATAATGAACTTTGCCGTGAATTTGGCGTTTCCACTGAATCTACCTTGTGATTCATGGCGATTAATCCTGCAATGTAATTAATTACATCCAAAAATTCAATTCATGTCTTAGAAGCGTTTTCTCAAACCGATTGCAATAAAAATGTGACACAGAACTACAATTACAGTTACAAAATCACATACCAAATTGGATATATTTTAGCCACTGCATTTTTGAGTTTAACATCAGAATTTTAGAGATCAAGATCAGATTTTCGACCAAAATTAACTATGTGCATTTTCATGTGACTATAGATATGATAACTCGGAAATTAGGATAGCTGAATTTTGTTACGTAAATTTTTCGCCAAAATTGGAAACCTTTATCAAATTTTGGATTGAATTAGTAAAAAAAATAAAGTATCCAAAATTTATATTCGATTTCCCTTCTGCGAACAATAAAATATTGTTACAAACCTGCAATTCGGCTTCCAAGCATAGTTTATTCCATCAATAGAAAGAAAGTTTTACAGCCATCTGAATGGGACAGAGTCCAGGTGGCGCGTCAAAGGTCCCGGAGCTTGACGACAAACTTGGTGACCATTTGGCGACTTGGCGACCAATTTGGCGACTTTGGCGCCAAAATAGATAATACCCGAAACTTCGAGAATTTTCCCGATCCGTCCAGTAGGAACCGAGATACGCCTCGATCGTTCCTGATTGGTTGAGAGGCTTCTAGTCCCGCCCCCTGAGACCTATAAAAGGGTCCACAGCTGCCAGAGCAGGCAAGTGAAGTCCGAGTTGGGAGACGACGAAGTCAAGTCGGAAGGAGACGACGGAGTAGACCGAAGGCGGAGCGGAGGAGTCGTAAGCGACGGTGAGCAGCGACGGAGTCAAGCTCGTGCTGAACTGAGCTGTGCGCTACTGTCTGCAGTAGATTCTGGTTGTATGCTGTTGTATGCTACACGTCTCGGGTGAAGATAATCGTCTTCTGTGCTGTATATAGTTGTCGCTTTTGTGCTGTCCTGTGTGTGTCTTCGTGTAAATAAACGTCGTTGGTTTTATTCTACTTCTGCCTGCTGATTTGAGCGTTCTCCACACCATATCACTTCCACTATCCAAACGAACCCCGGTAAAGAGAAGTTCGCAACAATATATTGTGCATCAGTAAACGACAAAATGAAGGGAAATTATTTACGCTAATTTAAAGTAAACCAGTGGGGACAAACTGGATTTAAAGCAAATTTTGTGGAGTCGTCTACCCATTACATACCCGCATATTCTTTATTAATAACGAATTTGTGTTTTAGAAGCATCTTTTCGCTATCGGTTAAAACCAAAATTTGACATAGCGCTAGATTTGTAGTCACAAATCACATAGCGAATTTCATATATTAAATCATTCGTTTCTGTGTTATCATGCTTCCATGTTTATGAAAGAACAGATGCACAGACAGTCAACCCCTTGTTGGGTTTGGCTCAAAATTTGATATAAGTCTATTCTATAGATGTTAAATATGTATACCGAATTTCATCCATCTAACTATGCTCTTTTTGTACCTGCAGTATTAACTTAAAAACTAAAATCTGGATAAACAGACTTTTACTCACCATTTGATAGAAATATACAAATTTGCTGTGAAGACCGTATGCCAAATTCTCGTGTAGCTCAAAGCGTTTTTGAATTATCTTTAACAAAGAAAGACAGTCATAATGCAAAAACATGTGTTTCTGAAACGAAAGAGTCTTGAAACATAAAGATTCGTCAAACTCCCGATGTCGAATATTTTGACGATTACAATACTTACAATACTATAACTCGTTTATGATAAATTCAAAATATATCTGAAATTCCAAAGATCTAGTTAGCTGAGATTCAATTTACCATTTTCATGGGACCTTGGAAGAAAAAAAATCCATCTTAAAGAGATTTAATCCAAACTTTTATACTGATCTCAAATTTTAACGTAAAGATAACATACTAAATTTTATTCTATGGTTTGTTCTTTTTCGAGTTATGACATTGATAAATCCACTGACAAATAGATATAGTTAAACCAAAACAAGAAACGTTTACCTGTCTTTTTTTTTTTTTTGGAGGAGAGGATATTTAGGTAGATTCGAAAAATACGGGAAATTTTAAGATTCAATTAGTTGGGGACAAATGAAGAGAACATATATTCCGACAAGAAAGGGAATTTCTCTTTATTCAAATTAAATTGGTAGAAGAAATAATCGTAGAGCTCTTTCCTATACATTAACATCAATAAAGGGAAAATTTCTCTATGATTACGTCTTTAAAAGAATAGCAACATGGAATTAAGGAGACTGATTTCAAAATGGAAAGGAATTACAACCAATAACGTATATAGCGCGATAAAATAACTGTTATTTTAAAAAAACCGTAGATTCTCAGAATGCATAATGAGAAAGCTGTACTTTATTGTCATATAATGCATCCTTCTTAGATAATCTCTATCGAAGATAAAGTTATTTTAAAAGCATCGTGCATAATTTAAAAATTTACTTGAATTAAAAGAGTTATATTTAGTTTGTTATCATAGAAACATCGCAATTTATTCGCTTTATGAACGAAAAGGGAGATGCGTATTTTTTAATTAGATTCACACAGCTGTGAGTTTAATTTCTTACAGCTGCCGAAGACTGTTTTATTAAAAAAACTCTAATCGCGAATTTTCTTAATAGGATGATCATGCATTTTCTTAATGGCTTGAAACATTTTATAATTTTTTAATAAGGTGTTCTAGAAATGCGATGGATTTTATTTTAAAGTACATTCTTTGAGCACGGTTCAGGTGAAATATGCTTCAGAGGCAAACAAATTAAGATTTTATCACATCGATATAATATGATAAAATCAAAGACATAAACCAATTCATATACATATTTCGAGGAGTAAAATTATATTAAGGATATATTAAAAAGACATGGCGTTGACTGCTGTCTATCCATTTTATCACAAGCATTTTATGTTAATAACCTATAAACGCAATAATATAAACAAATGAAATTTGGTATGTGAACTTGTTATTAAAATTATAACCAAAAACTGTCTACACCGACCCGCCGAAAGGCACATGGAAAAACTTGAATAACCGGATGGCCGCAATAGCAACATTGGCGGAAACTGTGGTTGAGTCCTAAGGGCCATCACCGGCCACGGTACAACCCTGACCTAAGGAATTATGTCCCGTCATCGATGAGAGGAGCCAAACCCTTACTTTTTCGTGTACCCAGAAGGGTGGCGAGAACCAACCATCATACCGAAAGCTTCTCATCTTAATTACAGTGCCCCTACCCTCGTCAGACTTAAGTAAAATTGTAATGCGTGTGTCACATTTTGGTATCGTCCGTTAAACAAAAAGGCATCTACAAAGCATAGTCGCTAAGCTTTACTGTACTATGAAGCCCAAAATTCTCATGTGCTGTATTCTGAAACTGAAAATCTGCGCATTCGTGGTTTTCAAACCCTTGCCTAAGATTTTGTGCATGTAGAATGACATTTTTATTATAAGATTTCAGGAAGACCATACCATTTAGATGTGCTCTGGTGTTTATAAACAAAAAGATCCCAAGGAAGATTTTTTGGGGATTTAGGTTGAGATTAATTCTTGCGTAATTCGATTTGCCTGCAAAATGTTTCTTTGTATATGTTTCGTGTGTGAGGAAGTTAAATTTCTCTATTATGTTCGTTAAATAAATTTGAGGATTTAAAATATTATTGTTCTTTCGAAACAACACCCTGCCCGACAACTTGTAAATAATCCCTATCAAAATCGTCTGGTCTTTTCACTTCAGATAATGAAATAACCAAAGAAAGAAGACTACGATAGCTCATTTATTAATTGACTTTCAGGAGTTCTGCGTCCAATTTATGCGCGCCAGAACTAATTACTTTTGCTCGGATGCGAGTATTAGGAAGGCATTGTGCCTGCGTTCTTTATTTTGCAGGCACCGCGAGAGGAAATAATAATATCGAGAGTTTGACTTCCTGTCTCGTAATCCTCTCGCCTAATTAGAATTTTCATGTTGCTAATTTGCATTTTTGATTACATGCTGAAATAATGACTTTAGACTAAATTATTTTTCTCTCGTTTTGCTGTTGATGCTGCGAATTATTCATTCATTACAATAGAATACTGAAACATGCTTTCTAAATCTCAAGTATACATTCCTTTCGTTTTTGGTTTGAGTTGCTTAGGTTTTTTTATATTTTGCGCGTGTTTTTTTTTAATGCCTGGCAGTTAGAAACATGATAAAATAAAATATATGGATAAAAAACTTCGAATTCCAGTTATATTTTCTCATTTACGAAGCATAGAGAAAGTATTATAATCGTAAAATTTTAGAAATCGAGATTTCGACGCATCTTTACGGTTTATATTTCTTTGAGTACAAAAAAGAACATTTTTGAAAAAAAAAATTATTTGTCCGTAATAAAAATAACTCGAAAACACTTTGAGCAATGCAGATGAAATTTGGTATATGACCTTCATACCAAATGTGTTGATTGTTATCGGGTTTTGAACAAAATCTATTGAGAGAAATCTTGTCTGTCTGTCCGTCTGTTCGAATATCAGTGAGCACGATCATTACATAACTAATGGAAGCAAGATAAATAAAATTCAGTACACTTAATGTCTAAAATGTTGATACTAGAATCTAGAATGTTAGCGGTCTGTCGGTCTGTACTTTCAGAAACATGTGAAATGCGACAACTTAAAAGCGCAATGACTTAAACATATTGTTACGAATTTTTTTTACCGGGGTTCGTTTGGATAGTGGAAGTTATATGGTGTAAAGAACGCTCAATCAGCAGGCAGAAGTAGAATAGAAACAACGACGTTTATTTACACGAAGACACACAAGACAGCACAAAGACGACAACTATATACAGCACAGAGACGACCAGCTTCAGCCGAGACGTGTAGCATACAACCAGAATCTACTGCAGACAGTAGCGCACAGCTCCGTTCAGCACGAGCTTGACTCCGTCACTTCCGACTTAGACTCTCGACTACTACTTCGACGACTCCGTCCACTCTGTCTTCAACTCCTACTGCCTGACTTCGGACCACGACCGGCTTCTGACTTCGCTGCTCTCGAATCCGGACTGACTTCGCTCCTTCGATTCCGCTTACTCTTCTTCGACCACTTCGTCCACTCTGACTACTAACTTGCCTCATCTGGCAGCTGCAGCCCCTTTTATAGGTCTCAGGAGGCGGGGCTAGAAGCCTCTCAACCAATCAGGAACGTTCGAGGCGTATCTCGGTTCCTACTGGACGGATCGGGAAAATTCTCAAAGTTTCGGGTATAATCTATTTTGGCGCCAAAGTCGCCAAATTGATCGCCAAGTCGCCAAGTTTGTCGCCAAGCTCTGGTACTCCCGACGCGCCACCTGGACTCCGTCCCATTCAGATGACTGTAAAACTTTCTTTCTGTTGATGGAACAAACTATGCTGGGAAGCCGAATTGCAGGTTTGTAACAATATCAAATCTGGTACATGATTTCGTGACTGTGTCGAATTTCGGTTTCAATTGGTTGGGAAATATGCGCCTAAAACGTAAATTCACCTTTATTAAAGAGAGATTATTATCACATTCAGGCGAGAAAGATTTCTTCTTTGCCGTTATTGTTTTAATATATTTTGTATCTGGATACCCTTTTCATTGTGGATTTCCAAAAAGTATTTACGAAAGCAGGAATGTGTTAGCACTATTAAATAGAAAACTTGCCTTCATCATTTCGATAAACATGCTTAAAGACATGAGAGCACATCGTGAAGTGGAACGCTCTCAGATCTAATAAGTCTTGCATTTTCAAACAAACCAACAACAGTTTGTGTCCATGCGAATCGAGCAAGGCAGCTATAAATTCCGTTTACAATACTTTGAAACAAAGAATTAACAATAAAACAGTTGTTTTCCTTAAAAAGTCTTACTTTGTCGATTTCATAAGTCATGCACAAGCATAATTCTCAAACATTTTTTTTCTTCTGTTTTATGGACCTACTCTATATATGCCCCATAACTTTTATATTCTTTTCGACAATTGCAAAATATATTAATATTTTTACAGTAATCGTCCTATTGTGTACAGTGAATTCCGTACATCAAATTGTGTTATAGCAAGTCGCCTTTTATTTCACAAAAAACAGGAAGCAAAGTAACAAAACACGGCCGAGGTGTTTACAAAGAACAGCACTAGTATAAATTTACAACACAGAAGTAGACAATAAATTGCTATTTAAATAACGGCAATAACACAACAGCGTTTGGCCCAACAGCTCGCAATATGATAATACCCCTAACCTTTAACCACTCCTCATGCTAGCGCTTCGCCTTTTATAGTCTACCAACAACAGGGTATGAAATTTCTGGATGTATCTTCAAATCTCGGTTCCTAATGAGAATAGAGTCACAATTCACAGATTTTCCAAAACCTTTATTTTCGTAATCAATTTTTTAAAAAAAATTGTAGGCAAGTTGCAAAAATGAAACAATATTACCGATTCGCAACAATATTATGGCTAAACATGAAAAAAAAATCAAGAAGGTTAATTTCAGACATTAAATATTGTATGAAAAAAATATTTTAGATGCATACAAATCAATAAACTAACATTGATATTTTGCCTTTTTTTATAATTTTTATACACGCATATCCCAACAAGTTACTATACTCTGTTCCACCCTAGCTTGGCAGTAGAGTATATTCAAGGCATGCCGAATAACAGTCGTTGTCAGGGGAACTGGGTTACTTTAAACTACAAAGTTACTAGAAATGCAGATCGCTGGCGAAACTTTATCTCGCCAATTTTTCTCCAAATAGTAAATATTTATTTACTTTCTTATAATTTTAAATCGGAGAATTAATTTTTTTTCCTTATTTTTTTCAATATTATTGATACATTATTTTAATAAATCATTAAAATTATTTCATTTCGTTCCATTGCTTTTCAAAAGAAAACCCCAAATCTTTCAATATTCTGTAAAGATAGTTCGACTAATGTTTTTCGAAAAGATATCTGTATAATCGTTCACATCTTTTAAAACTTTATCTAATGTTAGGATCTCATTTCTCCGAAAAAATGCATGGATTTTTCGTCAAATACAGGATAATGTAAAATCATCATATTTTACAAGACTTAAATGTTTACCCTCTGAGTCTGGTTGTTTCTTTCCGTGGGTATTTAAAGGACTGGATGCCTTTATTTCTTTTTTCAAACGGAAACTATTCTTTGCGAAACTTTATTGACGATTTGGTTGATAGAATCTTGAGAGTTTTCTTCTCGGAGTCGAGAATAAACATTTAATATGTTTCTGCTAGCTGCACTTTTTGTTGGTTTCAATCGTCTTGAATCGACATTTTGGCAGTGAATAGAAACAACGAATTGAATAAATATTCAACAATCGAAACTAATAACTACTAAAGTGATTAGCAGTATCAAAAATATCAGCTGGTAAAAAAGCGAGAATAAAAAATGTACGAGTTATGATAATAACGGTTGCGAACTAAATGAAGCAGTGTTGGCGTAAACATACAAGAAAAATGCGCCAAATATTTGTCCTTGAAGACCGGTTCTAGCCAAGTGGAATTCATTATGTCAATCGTTTGGTTTTATTCGTTCGCTTTATTTACAAAATACTTAACAGATAAGCACTTCTAACTTAAGAATAATTTTAAATATATCCTGATAAAAAAGAATTTCTGTAATTTATGATATGATTTGATAAATTTCTGCGCATTTTAGCTATTTTAAAGTCAAAATGGATGGGGAACTCTTTCGCAACGCGGAGTGTCACATTTTCTACCTCTTACAATACTTCCAAGTTAGGGTGAAATAGAGTATAAATGAATTGAGGGGGATATGAAGCAGGGCTGCTGGTGCGTTATTAAATATATTAATGCTGTAGCTTTTGCTTTATTTCAAACATAATGAACCACTAAAACTGCCATTTCCTCAGGGATAAATCACTAATTTTAAAAAGTGGTCCAGACAAGCAGTGAATCAGAAATGCAGCAAATCATTAATCACCAAGCAATGGCATATTTATATTTCTTATCTAAAAATTGATGATAATCGCAAATGTAAACCTTTTCCGGAATATAAAAGGCAGAAACAATTTATTATGTCACGTCAGAAGTGAAAAGAAAGATCACCATGGAGACGGAAGCAATATATCATACAAACAAATTAGATAAGAGATGAATAAGGTTTATAATGATAAATACACTGCAGGAATTTTGATTTATCGGTCATTTTAGTTCCTGTTGCAGTAATAGGAATGCATAAGGATATTTGCAAAAGCCATTTTCACAACATATTGCTTAGAAATTGAATACGATTTCTACATTACAGAAAGCGGAAGTTCTTCAAAATACTCCATAAAACAGATCGATAAACCTAGAGATACAAAATTTAACAGGCAATTAGTTTTTGAACAAATAGGTACTTATGAATTAAGGACTTTAAAAGGATTTTATGATTTAAGTGCTTATGAATTAAGGATTTTTCAATCTGATTTTTATTTAAAAATTATTTGAAATTGTACTGCTTTTTCTCAATAAATACATAGCTCATTATTTTAATATAAAAATTAATTTTACTCCAATTTAAAATTTAAACCGAGAGTTTCTCTTATGCATCCGTTTCATTTCAAAACAATTTTCTTTAACAGCTTAAAAATATTTTATTTCACAATAATATTTTTCATTGTTTTAATTAATTCATTTATGGATGTGCTACATGTGTTTCTGCCATGATATTAAATATATTTCTACTCAATATGTTTATACATATATATTTTAAATAATAAGTAGAAAAATAAATGAAATCTAATATACTATTCTGCTATGTTGCTTGAAGCTTGAGGTTCGAATTTATCTTTATATAAACGAATAAGGAAAAATTACTGAAATTCTGAAATCTCTAAAAGATTTTCAAGTCTAGGTAAAATATTTGAGACGTTCTATTAACTAACTTTTTTTAGGAAACGTTTAATTTTTTAAAAGAATTGATGCAGATTTTATTTTAATTTTAAAGAAAAAAAATGTTTTATTTTTCTAAATTTGTTTTATTAAAGAATTATTATTTTGAAATCTGCCGCAGCTTTTCATCATAAAAATTTGAAAAATAAAATTTGTTCAGAAAAAATTTTAAAAATTCGTCTTATGAGGATATTTTTTAAATTTTATTTAAATATATTAAAAATTCTTAATTTTTTAAAGTGTATGCAATGCTGAGTGCACTGCTTTGCAATTCCATTTTATTAAAATATAAGCTAGCAAAAAAAGTTACAAAAAATATCTTATTTTTAGTACAATAGATACGCATACTTTTTCTTAAAATGTTATGCTACACAAATTAGTGAATTTATTTTACCTCAATGATTTTTAATATAATTTAATTTTTTTCGTTTGAAACACATTCATATACATTTTCATACTCTCTATAATCAATATTTTAATACATTTTATTTTCTATAAAGGTAAAAATATTTTATTAGAAAAGTATTTAAAGTTCACTGATTAAAAAGAATGCTCTAAAATCAATTTAAAATTGAATTACGAGAGTTCAATTTTTTAAATCTCAAGTGTTAAACAAGTTCTCGTTTAGATTATAATCGGCTTTATGACAATGATTAAAAAAAATAACCTTTAGAGTTTAGTTCACAAGAGGTATTGATTTTTGAAGAGAATATACTAAGACCATCGATGAATTTTTAATGGATTCTTTATCTATTGATCTGTCAGCTCCATCCCAATGAAGAGTTTTAGAAGAAGCGGGAGTGTTCTTCACGAAATGTTCTCCTAATCTCTGTAATGAAGTTGAATCCATCCTCCTTAAAATAAATTCCGCATAAAATTGTGGAACTTAGACGAGGTCTTGAATGTTTAAATATTTATCTTTAGAGCACCACGCATAAGAGTTTTGCAATTAGTAGTTTATTAAAGAAATCTGAATATTCGTTTTGATAATATTTTTTTTAAATTTATGAATTAAAAAATGACAGGTAATTCAATTCTAGTAAAAAAAATTTATATGAAATTTCATTACGTCGTTGCGTTTATGAATTGCATTAATGCGGATGTATAGACTCTTACCCATATTCAGATATGGAATTTCACTTAAGATGCTAAATGTTTGCACCAAATTTTATCTATCTAGCATCTATAAATTTGAAAATAAAATGGCACTTTACATTTTATTTTTACATTATCGCATACGACATCTACATCATGCAGCCACTAACAGAAGATTGATATTTGATGAGAAATGCGTGACTGCAAAATTAATTAATAGAGGTTTCCACAGATTTTTGAAACAAAAAAGCAGTCTCTAGCATCAGCAACTACATAAATTTTGCTCAAATAAATTAGAAAAAGAAAAAAACTGAAAGAAGTAGTCCACAATTGCAAACATTGACCCGATTTTTTTTTCAATTTTAAATTACATAAAAGTTTATGATCGCCTAAATACGTTAGCAATCATCTTCTATCCCTCCATAAATCTCCATTTTTTTAAAATATATCACAATACAAAATTCTGAAAGAACTTTCAATATCAGCAACTGGATCTATTTCGCCAATTAATTTCACTATCATAATAACAGGTATCAGGTAGCCAATTAATTTCACTATCATAATAACAGGTATCAGGTAGCCAATTAATTTCACTATCATAATAACAGGTATCAGGTAGCCAATTAATTTCACTATCAGAATAACAGGTATCAGGTAGCCAATTAATTTCACTATTCATAATAACAGGTATTAGGTAAAACAGATATAATAACTTCTTCAGCTTCCCTAATATTCATAATTTTGAACTATTAACTAAACATAATGAAGAAAACTTGCATTTTCATTAAACATTCTAATCCTAGAAAAACACCCTAATTTATCTTCAAAGATAAATTTAAGGCCTTCTTAGAAAACCTCTATGATAGCTCGTACTTGAAAGGGGCTGATATAGAAAAGAAGACTACCTAATAGTTACTAGGAGGATTTACAGAAGGAACGATTTCGACCTTTCCTCTTTTAGAGAAAGCAAAGAACTCGACTCGAACTCAAAAGCAATAATAGTTAACTAAAATATCGGATATCAGACAAAGATATTGGATGGTCGTAGTACTTTGACTGAACATGCATCTCGGGCATTTCAGTATTCAAAGAGATAAACCAATTAAATAAACCAGTTAAATGAATGAAACTACAATTTGCGAGCTTTTGTGGTGTTTTGAGTTTGAATAGTGATTATACTGATCACATACATGAAGTAATCAAGCTATAATCCTATATAAGCTAAGAGTATTTCTCTATCTTTAATTATAAGTTTTATTATATAGAAAGTTTCATGTACATCAAGACATAATGAATGTCTAAACTTTTCTCTAAGTTTGAAATGGAAAACTGGGTTTTAGTAGCTTTTATATTTTAAAGTATTTTTTCGTAGCAATAAGATCGTAGCAATTCCATGATTAGTACAATTCTTTTAAATAAAAATTAAATTATCATTTTTATATTAAATTAAAGTATATTAATCACATTATTCAGAACTATTCAAAAATTCCCATATATTTATAAAGAAGCACGTTGCATTTTTTTTCTTTTTTTTGCAATATTTTGTATTAAAATTTGAAGAAAAATTTCTCCGTTAAAATAAATATTTAAAAAAATATCTTCTTTATGCTGTTGCCAAGTTTTAATCATTTTTTTAAGTTTCATTGTCTACAGTTGAATTTGAAATCCTTCAATAAATATTATACTTCGAGAAATTTAGCACAGCAGAACATTGTAGAGACAGCAGGTTTTTGATATGTGTTGTTCAAGATAATTTTTTTTTTTTTTTTTTTTGATATGCGACTATATTCGGGATGAATTTTTTTGAACAACTCTGTAAAATAGTTATAATTTTTTTTAATTTTTGCATTAAATTTTAATATTAAACATTTATTAATATTATATTAATAAATTATATAATTCTATTAAATATTTATGAAACTAAAATAAACTAAATAATTGAAAAAATTTTTAATTGAAAAAAGGGCTTTTTAGGCTAAACAGAAGTAGATATATGGCACAAATATTTTAGTTTAAAAGTTTTTTTAAATAATATGCATAATATATTAACTGATTCTTGAACTAAAAGATAAGCTGTTATTTCTTCCACTCTTGAGATATTCAGGTTCTACTGATAAACAACATGAAATTTTAAAAAAATTATTTTTGCTTTATGAAGCATTTGAACAATTATAAAATATTTCTAAATGAATAGATTACTTATTCATTAGTTCAGGGAAAGTGTTAGGATAAATTATTATACTAAATTTGAAAAAAATATCCATTAGGGTTTCATATATGAGGTGTTTCATAAGAAAATTCAAAGATTAAAATTTCATAAAACAGCATTTAAAAAGATAACATAACATTAAAACATATATGAATTCGAACATAAAAATCAGTGTAACTACCCTCCCCCCCCAAAAAAAACGGATTTAGAGATAAAATTCAAATGCTTCGTTTTTTTATATAAAGAAAACTGTTCAAACATAAGGAATATTAAATAAAATAAATTCCTGTTTCCCCCCCTCTAAAAAATCAACTTTTCAACGTAGTCATCTACTTTAAAATAAGTTGTTGTTGTTTCTAATGGCACTTGTCATAGACAAGCCCACTGACTTTAGAAATCAGCGATTTTAAGCCAAGGGTGCGTTCCTTGTTTTTCAGTAGCGCCATCTAGGGCCAAGAGTGCGACTTAGATACCTACATATCACAACCCTTTTTAAGGGGCGAACTTCATTCATCCACTCACCCACAGATCGTAATTTAGACCTGAATCAGAGAACGATCACCCCTGATCCAGTAACCCCAGTGGTATTACTCTCGACATGGAGGACTTTGTGACCACTAACTATTTATACGTGCGCCAGCCACCACACAAACGGAGAGTCTTCGGCCGGTGGAACTACATATTATTAACATTCGGAACTCGCAACCCAAAGGACGAGAATCCAACGTCCTACCAAACAGGCTATCACGGCACATACTTTAAAATAAGTTACCACATGCAGTAGATCATATTCAATAAAATTACGTTGCCTATATTATTAACATTCTACTTCCATTTCGCCAAAGAATGAATGCTCGAGTCATCAATGTGAATTATCAGTGAAAGGCATTTGTGTATATCGTCCAATTTAGCTGTATGATACAGTATATGTGTGATGGTATCTTATTGTCATCACAAGCATGATGCGCAGTGGACTCTACAATATGTTGATATGACGCATTTGGCAAGTATCACGCCAGCAACGAACGAGGTAAAAATATACCTTTGAACATTCAAGCATTAGAAAAAAAATATAAACAGTACATTTCAGTTATCTTTATGGGTAAAAAAATTAAAGTGATGAGATACTATTTTACTCTAAATTACAATATATTATGGCGATACAATATTTTATTAAGGGTTACTAACATTGATTAAAAATAATTTAAATGTAAAGCAACTCAAGTAATGACATATGTCAACAACAAAAAAAGATGCCGTGAGTAAATACATCACAAACAAGAAACGAAGAAATAAAAAATAATCATTCCCACTACCCACAAATGATAAATGTTAAAGGACTGACAGACAGGTTGAATGCAGAATTTCGTTGCGGATTGTGATTTTAAACAACAATATTTTTATGTCAAATATTTTTTATTATTTAGAAACATAATTTACTAAAATAAATGTCCCAAATTCGATGATATTTTCGATTCCACGTTTCTGTACAATTAATTCTAAGTAGCAAAAAAGATTGCCATATAAAACAGACAACATTGATATGACAACAACATTCAAAAATATTTTCAACATCTGTCTATATCATAGCAAAAAAAAAAACGATAATTTCATGGGAATCCCTAAAATCTGCTTCCCTCCACAATCGTGACAAATATCTTTTACGAAGACATGAAGCACCTACAATCCTCATAATCTAGGCATATATCTAAATGAGGTCTTTTTTCTTTTCTTTTCACAGTTATTTGCCTCCAGGTACATCTAACTCTTCCCTTTCAGAGAAAAACAGGGCGTATCAACCGGAAGAAGCTTTGCCCCAGAGCGGGCATAAAACCAAATTTATTATGTTGATTCTGAAGTTTGGATGGGTCGCGTAACGAATAATGTTTGGTAGACAGATGAGTAGACAACCAGACAATTTAAAATATTCATAATATTTCTGAAATCATTCGGTTGCTTACGCCCAACCTCGCTACCTGTCTAGAGCAGAATACATTTATTCCACATTATTTACGTTATGAAGTTGGCTAAAAAACAAATCCTAGTTATATATGTCACTGGAACTACATTCACCCTTAACTGGGGAGGTGAAATTTTAGGACTTAACTGGGGAGGTGCGGTCTACGAGACCGCATTTCATTTACACTCAAATTAAATTTTCTAATGAATGTATTAGTATGAGAAACGGCCAATATATTTTACAGATATTTTTCTTGATATACAGATATGTTTTAGAAATTTTTCAAAATATTTTATCATTGAAAAAAGTAAATGTTTTGAAACATACATTTTCTTCTCAAATGACATAGTACAATAAATAATATTCTTGAAAAGGCATATTACTTTTTACTTTTTAAATCATATTTATTTTTACAGTATATGAAGGTATATAGAAGACAATATAATTTAAAACTCAACATTTATATGAAAAAAAATGACAATAAGTAAAATTGGCCCTTTTTTTATCGGCTTGTGGGACTTTCACAGCATGGTTTTCTAGGGCATTTTAAACATAAAAATCAACCTATAAATTCAGTATATATATCTCTTGGTATATTAATATATTTTATAAATTTTTCAAAATACATTATCACTAGAAAAATTAATTATGTTTGAACATACATATCAAAATCAATCGAATGCAAACTTTTATCGAAAAACTTCTGTACAATTATCCTTATCACTAAATTCACTTTCTGCTTCATTTAAAAGTATCTGGAGCACTGCGTTATAATAGGATCAGTAAACTTGATGATATTTCGGGGCCCAAGTTTTAGCGCGATCTGCTAAGCATTGTTTATCACTGGGACACTAACAGGGACATGCAGTCTTAGAGACCGCGCTCGAAGAAATAACTGAATTATTTAAAAAACCATCAGCTGAAATCGGTTGAAAAAGTGCACGTGTATTGAAGGTTACAAAACAGGAAGCTACAGGGTCAATCCATTCAACTGAGCTAAAAATTGAATAGGGGTGACAAAAAATCCATCGCTAGCGGTCTCACAGACCGCACGTCCCCTGTTAAGGGTTAAATGCTTGAATTCTATAGAATGCTGAGGCCTTTTATGCAAAATATTAAATATGGGAATTTTTTGAATATGTTATACGTTTTACTTAAGCATATATAATATCTGGCATTGTATACGAGTGCCTTTCTTGAAGCTTCGATGAGCCACAAAAAGTGAAGTTTCCAGAAAAAAAGAATGTCCAAAAGTTATATATAACAGTTAGTTTAGGTGCAATCATGTTTTTCTGCATAACTGTCATAAAGACATTTTTCTAGGTGAACCAGGTAGATATTGGTACGTAGTTTGACATCGCTCTACTCTATACTATATCTTCCATCCTTTGGACATAGTGATAATGTTACAAACCTGCAATTCGGCTTCCCAGCATAGTTTGTTCCATCAACAGAAAGAAAGTTTTACAGTCATCTGAATGGAACGGAGTCCAGGTGGCGCGTCGGCAGTACCAGAGCTTGGCGACAAACTTGGCGACCATTTGGCGACTTAGCGACGAATTTGGCGACTTTGGCGCCAAAATAGATTATACCCGAAACTTCGAGAATTTTCCCGATCCGTCCAGTAGGAACCGAGATACGCCTCGAACGTTCCTGATTGGTTGAGACGCTTCTAGTCCCGCCTCCTGAGACCTATAAAAGGGGCTGCAGCTGCCAGACGAAGGTAGAAGGCAGTAGGAGTCGAGAGTCGGAGAAGTCGAAGACAGACTGGACGCAGTCGTCGAGAGTCGTAGTCGGAAGCGACGGAGTCAAGCTCGTGCTGAACGGATCTGTACGCTACTGTCTGCAGTAGATTCTGGTTGTATGCTGCTGTTGTATGCTACACGTCTCGGCTGAAGATAGTCGTCTCTGTGCTGTATATAGTTGTCGTTGTTGTGCTTTCCTGTGTGTCTTCGTGTAAATAAACGTTCGTTGTTTCTTTTTCTACTGCCGCCTGCTAATTGAGCGTTCTTTACACCATATGACTTCCACTATCCAAACGAACCCCGACAGAAAAATTCGTAACAATATTATTTTTATGTTGTTGTGTGTTACTGCTTTTTCTATGTACTCTTCAGTTTTGTCTCTTGAACCTAGAATTGATTTGTTAAGTATTCAATTTAAATATTTTATTTTATTCAAATGAATCATAACGTATACTATCAATTACCACCCGTATTCTGGCGATGATTGTAAGCTTTCCAAGAAATAAATGATGGTTTTCTCTCCGGTAACCTTCAAGTTCTTATAACCTTTCGGGTAGGCGGGTCGTCGTGGGGCATACCAAGACCAGGCCGGATTTTTGATAAACTTTTCCAAGGATGTTGCGGCCAGTGACGTTGGATGGGCCTTAATGTTTCTTTGAAGTCCCATATTAGTCTGGAAGTTATTGAAAATTTTTTAAAGAAAGAACATGATGCAGGAAAGTCTAAACATTCAACCTCCTAATCGCAATTTTGGCATGCCGAAATTCCAGAATTTCTTTTGAACGACTTGTTCAATTCTTAGAACGAGATCTGCTGTCGCAACAATTTTGCATTCTTATCATCTTTCAGGGAGAATACGGCTTAGAACCGAAAGGTTTTTATTGCTTCCCTGAATTGAAAAATTGGCTAGGATGCCTAAGCTTATTAAAAGTTTGAAAGTAATGTTAAACCGTCAGCATGTCTTTACGAGCCCGTCCATCCTCTTTTGTTTATGGATTCTAAGAATTTATAAAAGTTTACACGTGTTACTCCCTATAACTTCATGGGGGAGCTATAACATGAATATTAGAAGAGCAGAAATCAATGAAAGAATGTATTTTATTTTTTTACCGGAGTGATGGTGTCAAATTGATTGAGGCTGTGCTAGCATTGCAGAATCTTTTACTGTTAATACTATGACAACTTCATGATAGATAACTTTCTCAGATACTTTTGAAATATTGAGAAGTGATTACGATTCAAAATCGAAACCAAACGTAAAATCTGAATACTCTGGGAAATCTAATCCTTTTCCTGCACGCAAAAAAAAACAGCGAATCTTTATATTAACTGCCTTCTCTGCGAATAAATGATGATGCGAATAAAATGACTTGAATTATGTTAAAATTTCATTTTGTTCAGAATGAGGATTGATAAAAACGCTTTTTACATAAGTACATAAATATGAAAGACAAAAGTTATGGATTTTTTAAAGTTGTATATCTAAACTTCCTTTTTCAAACAATTTCAAATGCAAACTATATATATTAAATGTAGATTTTCTTGTTCCTTCAATATTTTTATATAGAATAAAACAATGAGTCTTATATGAATGGTATGGGGAAAAAGGAAATAGGTGTAGAAAAAGTATGGAAAACAGGGTTGACAATATCGTTTTTTCTTATTAAAAATCGCATTTGCATCTTAAATAAAATATATCTACACGAAAAATTAAGCATATAATCTGACTAAGATTTATTTTTATAAATTATCTAGTTAGATATGGAGTAAATTCATAAGAACTGAAGAACGATCAAAGTGTGCTAATTTTCAAACAAATGGGCCCTTGTGCTGAAGGGTTTATTTACATATTTTTTGATGCGATCATGATTATGCATAACTTTTGCTAATAAATTCTTTTTTTTTCCTTCTTTTATCCTATTTTTAAAGTCCGTCGAAAAAAAAAATAGGCCCTTATATATATATATATATATATATATATATATATATATATAAAAAATGAAAAGAAGGTTGTGATAGGGTTTTCATTTGTAACACAGGAACGCTACAGAAAAACAAATACTATTTAGAAAAAATGATAAAAAATATTCAAGCTTTAAAAGGAACATGAAAGTAATATAAAACAAAATTTTTGCTTTTTTAATACAACTAAACAAAATGAAATATGAACCATTATTTTGTATTAAGAAAAAAAAATTGATTTTGAATTGCACTTTATCGAAACCTTTTTATAAAATATAAAATAACATATTTCAAATCTTGCCAGTTTATTATTGGATTTGAATAATATATCAAATGCAAATGCAAATGAATGAAATATGCAAATATTCCTTGAAAATGAATGAAATATTAATCTTTTATATTTCGTCTAAAAGTATCTAGTATTTTATAGAATGCCAGTTTCAATATTGACGGCGCCATACATAAAGAAATAAAATTGGAATTTAAGTTTTCTAATTTGAATTAAATAAGTTTGAAAAGTTTCAATAACCATGAAATACAGGAAAATATTCCTTCATTCAAGAAGAATGAAAGTAAAATAAATATATATGTTTTCTAGCAAATAATACAAGCTGACAAAATCTTGGACT
>JAPMOR010050827.1:59616-106695 GCA_026543865.1 Argiope aurantia | reverse complement strand
CAAATAGTTTTTAGAGATTGAAAAAAAAAAAAAAAAAAAGGTGACAAATTGCCTCAAACTATTTCAATCTTGGCGACCATAGATTAATTTTAAGTCTAGCCGTATCATTATGACTTACCTATGGAAATTGATATTTATATTATCTGAAACCATTGGCTTACAAAAAATGATCTTTGCACTATTTTAAGATAAAAAAAAAATATTTTTAATGATATCAATTTTATTTCTGCACAATTTCCTCTTTAAAAGAAATAATATTTTTAATTCAATTTAATACCGTTTCTGAAAAAGTGTTTTTAAATGGAGGAATTCAAACTATACATCAAAACGTTCAATCTCGCGTTTTTACCTGATGGTTAAGTCTATTTGTTACCTGTCATTAACTCAGTAGTAGGATTTTTTCTTCCTCTTTCGCAAAACATAAACTTTTTTAATTTGCAGTATAATGATTGAATTCATGTTTTTCAGCCGTATCAAATAACAAATTAATCATTTAACAATTTAAAAAGTCGATAAACTAGGCGAACGAACTGGTTGCCAAAGGCGCTAGTATATTCTAAAACCACATTTGTGTATTTCATTTGTGAATCAGTCATTGCAAAAAATTTTCTGAGTAGCGTCTTGTCATAAACGATCTCATTTCTTCAACTGATTTAGAAATGAAATCATTGTTTTTAGGGCATGAGAAATGTTTATTTTGGTTCCGAACAAGCAACCAAAATCGAAAAACGGTGTCGGTCTTTCTTTTAGAAGTTAGTGGGGGGGGGGGGAACGAAGTTAGAAAGAAGTTTAAGGAAAACAAGCTTCGAAGAAATGATATTGCTTTGTCTAGTACCGCATCGACTATGAGAGGTTACTTAAGGGCTTTTAAGAAAAGTTAATAGTTAAAGAAATGAGATTTATTCTTATTTACTCATGAGATTACAATTGACAAAATTATAGGTATATTTGTTCTCTGATTTTTTTTTCTTTGTTTCGGGGCACTCTAGACGGCAGCTAAACTAGAATAAAAAAAAACGTAATATTGCTTAATTTGGATGATTTGCTTTAGCACTAATGCAAAGAAAGTTCAATATTATACATAAACAGAAGAACAATATTCGGATGAATTGCATCAATTTATTACCATTGTACATTAAAATATGATAATCATATTCAAATATCCTTCTTCAATAGCTTTTGTGGGGCCGCGGTGGCCTGGTAGTAAGGTCTCGGCTTCGGAACCGGAGGGTGTCAGGTTCGAGACCCGATTCCACCGAAGAACCGTCGTGTAAGGGGGTCTGTTGCACGTTAAATCCGTCCTGACCGAACGTCCTCCCGCTGGTGTGGTGTGGAGAGGGGGCTGCCAGCTCAGGTGTCGTCCTCGTCATCTGACCGAGGTTCAAAATTACGAGGTTCGTCCCAAAATAGCCCTAGTGTTGCTTCAAACGGGACGTTAATATAACTAAACTAAACTCAATAGTTTTTGCTTGAAAGTTATTAAATCTGTTTAATTTTTTTTCTTCCGAAAACGGTCTGTTTAATGTAAATAAAAGGAACTGAAAAATTTGGATTTTTTTTTTTTAAACGGAAAAAAATCTGGAAAGTGTGACAAAGAATAAAAAAAAAAAAACGAGATTGTTTTAACTAATTCAATTTGGTGTAGTTTAAAGAGTTACTACTTGTATCTGATTTTGCAAGACGAATATGGGTCCTGTTCACATATGAAGAAAATATGTATTTACTACTACTGCAAACTACTATATTAACAAATAATAAAAGGGAATGTATGTGTGTTGGTGCTCTAAAGGCCATTTGACTATGAACTACTAAATTAGGCACATGCATACTTTGAAGAATGAGAATATGCACCTGAAAGCCATTTTTAAATATCATTTTATTTTAATTAATTAAAAACTAAGTAAAATTTTGAAATTTTTACGCGATAAATTTCAAAAATATTCAATAAAAATGCAATAAAATGATTTCTGAAGCTTTTTATAGTTGAAAAAATTTATCTTTTCAATGAAATCTGTTTAGTTGCAGCAAAATTTTTAGCATAGTTTTAATTAACTTTTTAATTAATTTTTAATTATATGTTGTAGCAGTATTTCCATTATTGTGATGGAAACCTGAATCGTTTTCATTGTTGCCTCAAATATCTTATATTGGTTTTTTCCCCTTCATCTTTTAACGATGAAGTTATGACGATTTCATTTATTTTGTCCCTATTGATTTGGTTTCTGTTTAGAGCTGGCTTTTAATAAAATTTTGGAATACTATAATAGTTGCGGTTGAAGTTTGACTTGAGAACTAAGCAATAATGAATTTTTTAAAAATTCGCACATTTTTAAACATTATTTATAATATCGCGCTTTTAGTTTGGTGATTTATTTTTTTCCGCTTTTTTTTATAGAATCAGAGAAATGTTACTCAAATAATCTTCTGATATACTGCTAAATTATGAAAAATATTCTGTACTTCATCTGAAATTACAGTATTGAATTTTTCTTCTTTCTGCTGATATATTTTTTTAAGAAAGTGCTTTTATTCAGCAAACAAATTACTGAATTAGTTGAAGTTTAATCATTTCTCCTTCAAAACTAAACTTCAAATTATGGGTGAAATGAATATAAAATTAAATGGGTGTAAAATATAATGAAAAATATCTGGATAAGACTTCTAAACTAGTATAAAATGCATGGCTATCAAAATTTCAAATTTAAAAATATTTTGATGAGAGAAGCATTAAGACTCAATTATATTCAATTAAAAGAAGATTCAATAAAAAAATTTAAGAAACCAATAATACTTATGAATCAGCTAATCGAAAAAGGCGGCTAGTATATCATTTTGCAGCTAATAGAATAATTCAGTGGAGCACTATATATCGAAACTCCTTAAGTAGAAAATATCTATATATCGAATTTTTTCCAAGAATTTCAAATTTTAAATAGAAAAATCGTTTCTGAATATCGAATAAAAAATTTTCACAAAAATATTTATGCATACATGTTGCAATTAACGAGTTGATTTCGTTCTTCTCAGTATACCAATGACATTTGCGAATAATTGTTTAAATAAAAAATAAATAAATAATGCATAACGTATTTAAAGTGGGCTAAAAAAATAAAATAATTCCTCTTAGCTTCATATAGAATACTCTGAAAACATGTGATCGCGAATTTAAAATTCGCACTCACAAATTGTCAGGACAGACTTTATAGAGGTAGAAATCTATAAAGAATCCATGGTCATAAATTTTCAGGACAATCTGAATGAGATTAGGAATCTGGGAGAAATTATTTTAAACTTTGTATCTCTTTTTTAACACAAAAAATAATTTCATTTAGCTAATATTAATATTTTCTGATTTGAGTCGTGTGCGTGTGCGAAATTTTGCAATCGATTTTAAATTAAGTTCCCGATGAGATGATGACTTGTCATCATCTGTCGATAATGAATGCTTTGAATCAATTACAAACTTTGTACTGATCCGCCGAAAAAATAGACAAGCAAGAAAACGAGTTAACATTGCATTGCATCATTCTTAAAATTTCAAATCTCTAGCTCATCGGGAAGTTAGTTTTAAATCAATTGCAAACAGACAAGCAGATAGAGAAAGAAACTTGTTAATAAACATGTTAAATAGCGATAGACACTTCACAGGGAGTCATGTGTCATTCTGTTTTACTAATCACATTCCTAACTTGGAGAGAGATTTTCTATTCACATTCAGTTTATCTGTAAAATTCTTAAAGTGAGTACCATCTCTAAACGGAAATCTTTAAGCTTCAAAGAGAAATTCAGCTTAACAGAAAAAATACAAGTCAAGATAAAGCAAAATAAAAAGGTGAATAAAAGTTGAAAGGTGAATTCAAAAAAGCATGAATTTCGATCATTAAGGTTCAATAATTATTTAAAAATAATTATCTCCACACTTTTTAAAATAAAATTCTTTGATAGTTTAATATTTTTAAGTCTTCTTTAACTCTACAAAATTAGCAATGAATAGTTGTTTTTAGTGACAAATAATAAATTTGCTGTGTGTATTTTTGCACATTGAAATTTTTATATATCGAAATTTTCCTCAGGAATCATCAAATATAATCTTAATCATATTATAAAAATAAATAAATAAATAAATCAAAATCATATAAGGAGATTCAACTAAACTAAGGAATTCGTTATTTCTTTTATCAGCAATAGCTGCTATGAGCTAACTCATGGCTCGAATGATATCGAATAAAACCCTTTGCTTCTAACGTTAATCACATTCTGTGACGGTAATATTTTACATATATACAAAAATAGATTAATTAGTGATACACAATAAAATATCATTTATATTTCTTTCAAATGACTGATGTTAAACGACCTAAAATGGAAATTTTAATTAAAAAAATTGAGTATGAATTTACTGTTTCTTATGCATATTCATTTAGATAAATAATTTTTAATAATAATAGGATTTTTTTTCAAGCTAATGCTACACTATTCAATCTAGTATTGTTACATTGTATAGGAAACAATTGTTAAATTTTGAATTAACATAGTTTTATTATTAAAGGAGAAAATGATATTTACGTTGCATCTCTTGAATACTTTATCATAAATATCATTCCTTAATTATATGACTTATGTGCATGAAAATAGACATTATTTAAAAAAAATCTTTAATCATCATTTGACGTACTGATTGCCTGTAAATAATAGGTACAACTTTAAAACTCGAATTAAGTTTATTAAATGTGTTTTCTCTAATATTGTTACATACAAAATAAATTCGAAGTTCTTCAGTTCAGCTCCCTCCGTCTTTAAAAGACGAGCATTCTAAAATTCTTTTTTTCATTATAGATTAAATTAGCACCAATCAATAAGTCCTTTATTGTTTCATTGTTGGAAAGGAAGGCTTTTGTCTTAGTAGGAATGGTGGAAAAATGACTAAAGCAGAAAATTTGATAATTTCAGATTGCGGAAACAATAATAATATTTGCAGAAGTTATCATGGGAAAATGCCAAAATTTTTCTTATTTTTTCTTACTCAAAATAAAAATAAAAATAATTCTTTAAATAAAATTTCAAAGAATATCTCTGAGATACGTTTTTTTTATTCTTTTAACAAAATTTGTACAGAATTTTGGTAGCTTTATGTCAAAAAAATAACTTATATCACAGAAAATTAGCATACTTTCTATTTCATTGCAAGTAGAGATATAATTGATCGTTTTAATGTTTTAGTATAAAACATACTACTGTACCATCTTGGAACATAGAAGAACACACATAGAAGTCACAATAAGCTTTTTAACTATTTTTATTTTCGACGTACACAATTGGACAATACTCAAATTACAAATACAAAAACACAGACACTTATGTTATAACATTAAAAATGCAGCGATAAATATTCCAAACTAAACTTGCTGCAGGAAGCCTCACATCATGGCAGAAAGCTACACATTCTACTCATGCTTCCACTCTTTCTCTTATCCATAAAAGAAATCCAGTTTTTTTTTTACTCTTTTGCCAGATATTGCATTTGTTACGCATTTAAAGAAACATATTTTTGATTCACCACTAATCAATGTATCAAGTTATATAATTTTACAATATTAATTATAATGGTTATGCAAAAGTAAACAGTGTATTCTTGGAACATCGTTTATTGAACAAGTAGTAAAATCGCAAGATAAAGCTAACAGGTCTCAGATTATGCATATTATGTACTCCAGTGGCAATTCCTATTTCGAATCAGGAGGGTCAGAAGTACGATATTTGATCACATCAAACATTCGTCAGATTTGTGTACGTTATGAGAGTTTGGAGCAAGGTTGCCAATATATAGGTGTCATCCTGGTAGTTTAGCTGCGATTCTAAATTATGAGGTCCGTTCCAATATCGCCCTCGTATAGTTACAAAGCGGGGCATAAATATATTAACTTCTAGAATACAAATCCAAACAGCTTAATTAGAATTCTGATATTGTCTATAAAACGAAAGAGTATCTTTCATTATATTTCAGAAATTTGAGAAAAATTAATTTTCAAACAATAGCATCATAGTATTTCCAGCTTACAAAATATTAATTAAAGAATTCCTCTTGGCTAGCTGGAAGGCAAAGGTAGATTTCTTTACATCTAAGTTAGTATCTGGCAACATAAATTGTTGATGTTAGAAACAATCAAAATTAGGGCTTGAAAATTACTTTTCAGTCCCTAACTTAAAAGATATTGTAGCTATCGAAAAACTTTAAAAACAAAAGTTATTCTTGAAGCGCCAATTTGGCTAATTGGAATAGGTAATTTTTCTATAGGAATCTACCTAAAAATCAATAAAAAGCCAAAATAAATCATATTTGCATTTAGTAGCATTGCATTTCATTTAAAAGAAATGCCCTAATAGAGGTCTAGAATTCAATCGGAAATGAATTTTGGATTAAAATTCGCAAAGGGTGTTTTAACTTACGCCATAACCAAAATGCTATTAAACAGGAGTGTTATAGAGGATAGAAGAATGGAATAAATGTGCTGTCATCTTATTCTTAATGCTCGATCTCATTTAAAAATTGTAAGGTATGACCGAAACGTTTGTAAATCTTTTGTTTCTGATTGGATTCTGTGAAGTATCAGAATCCATTTGAAAACAAAATATTATTGTGATGGGAAAAAATCTTTGGAACCCATATGATTTTCTTGTTCAGAATTGCTTGGTTGATTGTAATCAGAATTATTTCCTTATTCGTGGATTATCATAACACTAAAAATCAAATATCAAGTACTTATTTTTATAAATATTTTTATTAGCTTATCAGAAATAATTACTTATTTAATTTGTCAGAGAATTGTGTTTTTTGAAAATAATTGTATGTTACAAAAGTTACAGGAAGTTAAAAGAAAAGTTACAGCCTCATTGACAAAAATAAATAGGAAATGAACTGGAAATACGTAAATGCTTGAGCTCTAAAATAAGGAAACATTGACAAGACAATGGAAAGGGGTGATTTCTCGGGGAAGGAGAAACATGAAAATAATGATAAAATTTGCTGAACAGCATGTTTTGAAACTTTCAAGTGATTAATCACCATTTCTTTCTAAACAGTATAATCTTAAACTCGGTATTTATGCTAATATTATGCACAGCTATGTACATTATATTATTAATAAAGTTGGTCTATGTTAAAGAAATATTTTTTTCATTGAAATTAAAGTTTATGAATCTTTGGAAATAAATTATTGAAATAAAAGGAATTGAGAATTTCAGATCACAGCGTCATTTTGCCTAAACATCATTTTTTTCTTTGCTATTTTACTTTCACTCCTTACAACCCTTTTTTCAAATGAACTGCTTGATTCAGGCAACTCTTAATGTTCCCTCATCTTGTTATCTGCTACTGAGAACAAAATATGGTTACAAATATCTTGAACAAAGAAACATTTTTCAAATTTGATTGCCTATAATTATAAAAGTCCGATTTGTAATGTTTCTCGCTTCTGTATGTTTCTGGCTAGGGTCTTTTTCTTTCGTTGGACCATGAAATTCCTAAAATATTTTAAACTGAATTTCACTGCTCATACATGAAACCTATGTATATTTGTATAAATACTTCTATGAATATGTAATATTGCAATCCTGTGCAGCCGGTTCCATAATAAGGAGAAGAGTTTTACAGATACTGTTAATGGGTGCTTGGTCGAACAATAAACAAACTTTGTGATTATTTGGCAACTTTTGTGACAAAAATGAAGGTTCTAGAAAATACAAAAATCATGGTGATATCTCTGTTAGGATTCAAGATCCAAAAATGCTTTTAAAACTTACTGTACCCTCTGAAAGGAATATTGTCACGTAGAACTATAGTATAGAACTCAAAGACACACACACACACACACACAAGAGATAGAGCTAAACCGATTTATTAACTGATCTCAGAACACAGTAACTGACAAATCTTCTGCTTTTATACAAGCAGAGAAAGTTCCGGAATACTCTTCTGGAGACAGTAAGAAAAGTCCAGAACACTTGTCTGGTAAACTAAAGAAATGTCCAGTATCTTCTGGAACATTAATAAATAAGGGAAAAACATAAAATCATGGAACCGAGTATTCACATATACTATTAATCGCATTGTCTCTAGCGGGATTCGAACCCAGGTCTCTTGATTATGAGACCAGTGCCATGGCCATTCGGCCATGGAGATTCGACTGTCTTTCTTCAATGCGGCAATATATTTAAAAGAGAGAGACAACTAAAACGTGTAATTTAGTCAATACTCTCTTTGAACTATTGATCACAGAATTAATTCTCTAGTTGTTTGAAGTTGAGTGATTTAATTAGCAATTTTCTGCCTGGTAGTGTGTTGTTAAGCTCTTCAAATACAGTGAGCACTTTTCTTTTGTGTTTTGTTACTGGTATCTCGTTTTCATGTAGAACGCAGCGTGCTTATCCGTTATCGAGTAAGTAGTACTTCTTGCACCACACACAAACCGGACGATTTCCGTAACAATATTTAATGTGATATAATCAATTGTTTCTTTATTCCTTTGGAAAATTGTAGAAGAGATGCAAATAAAAGGATATTCGACAGGTTAAATTTTTGAATTACCTTTCAAAGAATCGTAAAAGCAATGATTTTAGGCTATTGATTATTCCTCAATTTTAATGCATTAAATTATTTCATTTCTTTCTGAAAGATTTTAAAAACTACAGTAATGCTTTAAAATTATGAAAAATACTTGACACCACGAGTTAATTGATAGAATCAAGTCTAACTCACGCTGATCTCAGTTGTTTGATACAAAAAAAAAAAATACCCTCGCCTTTTTATTAGGTCTTGTAAAGATGTAATTTTGAACGAATAGAAATTTTTTCATAGTAGTTTATTATGAACAATTTATTAATTTATTGAATAATGTATTTTTTTCTCTCATGTTCCTTTTGTGACAGATACTGCAATAGTAAAAATATTCGATTTTAACGAATCTCTATTTTCAAATCCCCTTTGAACAATAGTAATTATACCTATCGATTGATTTAGCTAAGAGCAAGCAATTGCAAAACACAACGCGTTAATTTAATAAAATTTGTCATGTGATATTTACTCGAAATTGCTGATGTCTACTAAGTGAAGAAATTTGTTTAAATGAAGTTTGTCTGTCTGTCTGTTTTTCCAAGTGCATGTGAATACGATAACTCAAAAGTATAACGAAACAGATAAATGATTTTATATTTTTGACATATGTTTTTGTTTATCGAAGTTAAGATGGATACGCGTTTAAGCGATTTCTTACTTGAATCAAATACTTACATGGATTTTTTTCTGCCTTATGACAGATGTTTCTTAGGAAAGAGAAAAGAGTTTCAACGGTTCCATGTGGATGGATGGATGGTTTATGGATGCCCACGATTTATGAACTATCGTGAAGAATACTTTTCAAACTAGTGGGAGTGCTTTTCCTGAAACTTTCTCACATACTTTCTAGTAAAGGTGTAGTGTCAGAGAGCACCTTGCATAGCATTAGAATATAAGCATTTTACATGAATTTTGCATTTTTATTGAATCTATCGTTTCATTCAGAAGCGTGAAGGTCAGTGGTATTTGTAGTGGTGTTTGTTTTGAATCCAGAAGCTTAATAAAGGTTTATTTTTACTTTAAAGGCATCTTTTTCAAAACTACATTTTCAGAGTTTACGGGTAGGATTAAACAAAAATAGTTTATTTCATTAATATGAAATTTGTCAGGTATAATAAAGAAAAATCATGAAAAATCAAACCATTATTATATTAACACCATTGTCGATTAAAATATTTGTCACTTTGCATGTTATCAAATTATGTTCTTTGAAAGTAGATTGGTGTAATAATCTACTTTTTGCAGTAGTAGATTGGTGTAACAATCTAACTATTTTGTTAATATAAGTTGCTTATTTTCTGAAAAACTTTGTAAGTAAATTCTGTTTCCGACAATTTGCACGGAACATGTTTGTTTGCACATATATTTTAATGAATGAAAATTATTTCACTGACTTTAAAATTTATAATTATAAGGTTAAATGTCTTATAAAATTGTAGTGAAAAATCTATTAAGTTTAAGAATTTTTTCTTACGTTAGGAAGAGTCCCATTTGACCAACTTTCGAGGTCTATTTTAGCAGTTAAAGATCATATAATACCTTAATCACATATTCCATTATTGCTCAAAAAGATCTGAATTCTATTCTTTATACTTCGTATACTTGTAGGTAAAAAGTTGAGCGATCACATATTCCATTATTGCTCAAAAAGATCTGAATTCTATTCTCTATACTTCGTATACTTGTAGGTAAAAAGTTGAGTGATCACATATTCCATTATTGCTCAAAAAGATCTGAATTCTATTCTCTATACTTCGTATACTTGTAGGTAAAAAGTTGAGCGCTAACAGGCCTCTAAAATGGAAGCTCCCGTCAGTTTCCCTACCCTGATGAATTTTATCCTCCAAAAGTCTCACTATTTAAAAGATTTCACCTACTTAAACCATTCTTCCTCCGAATCATTAAATTCAGGTAACAGCCCTAATTAAGACCAACTCGCGTCCTAGAAATGTCAAGGTAGTTAAAAAATCTTCTCTTGGCAGCCGTTGATGACACACACAACAACACTCCATTGTTTATTATAATCGAAAGTAGGCCGAGTTTTGACTGTCGTTTTATCGCAAAATATTGAAACGACAGTGGAGTGAACGTATGCATAATTTTTATTTTAGTCTTCCTTTTATTTGGAAGATTGTAAATTTTTACTTTTTGAAAAAAAAGCTTTTACATTGACCCGGTGATCTGAATTTGAAATTTTTAATTTTTATTTTCGAATTTTCAATAGCTTTCTGTGTGTGTTTCGGCAGTGACAAAGTGTCTGGTGTCTTGATTATCACTTTGGGAGGCTAATTCCTACATATCCACATTAATATTTGGAATATTTGAAATTTAATCTATAGGTCACAAAAAGAGAAAAATATTTTAGTCTATTTAAGGTGAGGGAATTGTCTAAGTAGCGAATTGTCTTGTGTTTAATATTTTTAAGTTTTAAAATTCTCTTGACATAATTTATCATTTAATACGATTAGCGTTTTTCGTTGAGGTTTATTTAGGCAATTTGCTTTTTACGAAAGATTTTTCCTTATATATAAACTATTCCTTATATATAAACTATATTTGTCTTAAATAAAGCAGATTTATTGAGTTAATAACATTAATATTAAAAAAAATCACAAAACACTTTTTCTTTATTTACAGAAATTATCAAGTTCCATGTTTATTTCTTTTCATATAGATAATTGCTGAACATTGTAGTTTTTAAGTTTAATTTATCGTGGGAATTAATTTTATCTTTCAATTTTAGTTTTCGTCTAGGTAATGACAATAACATTGATAAAAGTCAATTTTTCTCATGCGTGCGTAACGTACTCGTGTGAGATGAATTTTATTTTATACTAGCCGCCTTTGGTGACCAGCCGGTTCGCCAATCTTAATGTTCGTTAAAATTTTAATAATGAAATATTTTATGCAATTCGTACTTTAATAGCTTCTTCATCAAAATATTTTAAAACTTCAAATTTTGATTGTCATATAATTCACTCATAATATTATCAAGACCTTCAGTCATAACGTAATATGCATCTCTCTAATTTTCTGTTAGCTCCCGTAGAATTTATGCTTTAAATTACAGTGGAAAGTATTAATCTGCAATTAATATAATAATATTTTTTACTGAAACAAAGTATTTTTTTATAACATGATTACTGAAAACAGAATCACTGACCGTTTAAACTTTATGAGCACTAAAGAATATCTTTCTTAATTTATGTAATATCTCAAGAATTTGTCAACAAAATGTTCTCAGATTCAACATGAGCAGATTGATTAATTAACTATCGATAAAATTAATGCTTAGTTTTAAATGGATCAAACACTAAGAAAATAAACAGAATCGTTTAAAATAATCGGCCGAAAACAGGTTAAAAAAACTACTTAAAAAATGATGTACTTAAAACTATAAGCATATACAAAAAATATATAACTAACATAAATACAATTTAATTACAAAAGCATACAACTAATTAATAACTAATTAATAATTTAAATAAAGTCCGCGTCAGTTGATAGTAGTTGTCAACAATCAAAACACAATGCGCATGCGTGAATTTTCAACGCCAGTTACATTAACGCAAATGCGCGAATTTTTCGACGCCAATTGGGGTAATGGATTAGAAACTTTTAATTTCCTTTATTCTGTTTTATTTTAATTCCAAAGTACATCAGAATGAATCTGAAAGATTAATTAATTAGCAATGTTTAATTTTAAATGCATCAAACATTAAGAAAATAAACAGAATCTTTTGAAATATCAAGTCTAGCCTCATTAGCGTGGGAAAAAAAACTGAAGCCTTACTCATTTGGCGGTGGGGAAATAAAAAGATTTTTTTGGTGGGAAAGTTAGTTTTTAATTAATAATTAAAATTCTAATTAAAAATTCAAAAAAGGGACCCCATGTGCACATTCCCGACCTCCAAGGTATACATGTACCAAATTTGGCAGCTGTAGGTCAAACGGTCTGGTCTGTAGAGCTCCAACACACACACACATTGAGCTTTATATAAGTATAGATGAAATGTATTATTGGAAAAAGTACTTAAATTATTATTTGAAAATTTATTAAAAATAGAAGGATTCAACGTAAAATAGGAAATATTTAAAAGAAAATATTTTGAACCTTAATTTGATGTAAAATTCAAATTCTAGCGGATATATTTTCAGATGTTATCACGGAAAACGGCCAAATCCCGCTTAATTTTTAATTAATTAAAATTGCACAAAATTGGTCCGAGGTGCCCATTTTCACCCATCAAATTATTTATGTCCCAAGTTTGGTGGCTCTAGATCAAACGGTCGAGTCAGCAGAGCACACGCAATCACGCACACAAAGTATGAGTAGAGATTTTGATTTAATTACATAACTTGGCATGGAAAGGTTGCAGTAGAAATCTTTGTGTAAGTAGGACAACATCATCAACTGTTGAATTTCGTCTTTCTCTCAAGTTTTTTAAAGCCTTTTATTAAGTTGTATGTTTCTGATATTTGTTTTATAAGCAGATACCTAGATGCATTAGGACCAAGTTAGAGAATCGCAGATATCTAAATACTGATGTTACTGTGGTATACTTTGTTGTCTTTAATGCGATTTGTAAGGAAATGAACAGAGGAAAATCATCTGAAATGTATAATATCCCTCGAAGAATCATTTAAAATGAAACCTAATGGCTTGTTTCATACTTAACTGATGCCGAAGATGAGGAAGAGGAGAGCATTCAACAAATGCTTACTTGTGAAGATTAGGAAATGTCTCTGCGGGCTTTTGATCAGTGGTTCATCATAAAAAAAATTCTCGGATTCTTTAGGGAGACAGTTTCAGTAATACTATAGATGATGGGAAAAGACAAATCTCTTTCAAGTATTTCTACAGCACATCAGATTAATCAGACTATTAGATTTATTATTCAAGAACAATAAAAGGAATGGCCATAATAGCAGAGTTTAATCTTTTCTTGCATTTTTGTCACATGATAAGTCTATCTAACACGATGAAATGTTAAGGATCAACAGACCCGGGAGATTTATGATACGGTTCTTTAAAACCAAAGCTTGGAATGTTTGCTTTGGCAGATCTCTCTGGGGAAAAGTTAATAACCTTTTGTTAATAACCTCACTCTACTGAATAGATAATGGGAGTTTGAGATATGTGTGATGAAACTTTACTGAGTGTACAAGATATCGCATACATAACCAAGCCTCCTTACAATGAAAACCGTGGATCTTTACTGACCAAAGTTTTTTTTTTTAGACTTTAAGGTTTAAATTTTAAAAGTTCCAATTTTTATGTCTTCAGTATTTTTATTTATTTTTCTATACGATAAAAAGTCATTGCTAATGTGTAAATAACTTTCATAGTTTAAAAATATCTTTTTTTCTTAAGCTTCTTGGAAATTTCGACTGATTTTAACACAGTTGCCAAACGTGCCATTTGTCAGGGGTAACTTTGCCAAACGCTCTTGTTTTAATGTCTGAACACTTAAATATTTATTTAATTTGTCATGTTTCCAATTAATGTAAAACTAGAGATCAGGACTAATGATTTATGATGTTTTTGAAGAAATCTTATATATTAATAGTTAACAAAGCAGTTGAAAAAGAAAGAAAAATGTAGCAGTATAATTTTTAAATAAATTTAACTTTTAAAGCATGTGTTATTACATTACTTTTCTTTGCTCCAGTTTTCGGATTTAAATTCAGAATCGGGAAGACATCAACCACATTTTTTTGTATGCACATATTTGCTGTTACATAATTAGCAGAAAATTTTAAATATAATGAAGATATAAGAATCAAATATGAAATATTATCATGCTACGATGTTTCCTGTTTGAGATTCGAATTTTCTTTAAATTTTTGTCGATTCTTTTTCATCAACTTCCTACGGACAAGCAGGTTCTTAAAATGAGCTCACTTCTTATTATCTTTTAGTAAAGTATGGGAAAAAAAAACCACTTTTTTTGTTCAGGTTTTTTTTTAAAAGAAAGAGGAATCTGATAAGTTAAAACTTGCATTTTCGATTTCAAAACAAAGCATTTAATTTATGTTCATGTGATAGTGGTCTAATGCGGCAGGTCAATTTAATTTTTGAATTCATTACGCATTTTCCAAAGGGAAAAATGTTGTAATGGTAAAAAATGATATGTAGTTGAATGACATATAAAATTGCTTTTCTCATGTGATAAAGACATCATTCGCAATAAAAACACATTCCATCAGGCATAGATTCTGCCCTATGTAGCTTTAAAATACTGTCAGTCGTATGTCACAATATAATTTCCCAGTAACTATTAAAAGTGACTTTTGGCACTCGCGATAGTGGCCGTGGATTGAGAACTGACGCATAAAGAAGATGGCAATCAACTTAAAGTAGGACGTCATGTGAAGACTTCGTGCTCTTCAGTAATCATTTATCTCTTGCAAAGAAGATCTCATTGTTCAACTGCCAACAACAGAAACTCCGCAGTTAAAAAATATGAGGCATAATGCTGGGTTTTATCTGTAGTTTTGTTTCATTATAACACCTCCTTGGAGCTTCTGTTGTACTTGATATTGGTGTATTTAAAGATTTTCTGTTCTCCAACAGTTGCTTAAAGTTCATAAATCATTCAATTTTTATGTCAGGCCAAGGTTCGTCTATAAATGGGGACATTATTAGCAATATTAACTGCACAAAGCTTGATATGCTACATTTAATACAGAAAAAATATTCCATCAGTTTTTCAAAAGGACGAAACAATTCCTCAGCTATAAAAGAAATTCATAACTGAATCCTAAAGTACATATATTCATATATCTTATAAATCGCACAAAAAAATTGTCTTTGTTATGCTGTCTCTATAAATCTAATGCAACTTGAGTTTTATTGAAAGTATTATTTGATAAACTGAAATTGAAATACGCTTAATTTATTTCAACATTATTATTTAGAATGAATTTATCATTTACCATTCTTAAGGCTTAAGAAGAAAAAAAAATCGCCTGCAAAAGTATTTGAATTTTAATGGCAATCATATAATTTTTGGTATCGTTTTTATATTTTTGTAAACAAGTCACTTGCTTTTTAACTTTCCTTTAGTGGTAAATTAAGTTATTATTCTGTTTATTTTAAAAATTCAATATAAGTGAAGGCAGGGTGTATCAATTCTTTAAGAACAATAAAAAATTTTGTATATTTTTACATACTGAAGAATTTTCCATTAACTATATGATTTTTATATTTCTTTAATCTCAGTTTATTTGGAAGTGTTAAATTCTTTTTGCTTCTGAAGTCAATTAATATTATCTATCATTTAAATACATAAAATTTTAAAATAATTTATTAAACAAAACATATTCAACAGGCTATGTTTTTTGCCATTAAAGATATAAAAAAATTACACTTTAAGATATTCTTTTAACGTTTTTCCTTCGTTAGAACTCTTTGAGAGAATCATAAGGAGGATAAAATAATTTCGATAATTTTTGTGGACATGAAAAAGAAATAAACTACATAAGAATTACAAGCGAAAGGGATGAAAATAGAAATCCATTTCGGATACATATTTCGGTAAGAAATAGTAATTGTATTTTTCATCTGAAATATATGTTTATTATAATTGTAATGATACGCCAATTAGATGGATATTTAAATATGTCGTGCTTAAAAAGAATATTTTTTTTTACATCTCTCCATATCCATACTGGGTAAAATTTACTATAATTGTAATGATATATCAATTACATGGATATTTAAATATGTCGTGCTAAAAAAGAATTTTTTTTTACATCTCCCCATATTCATACGGGTAAAATAAATAAATTAAAAGCTATATTGCCTAATAATTCAATTTATCTTCTTCGGAGTCTATGTATAACTGGCATAACAAAAGTAAAATAATGTTTATTTGAGGTACATACTAAGATTAAAGATGAAATATTCTATGATCTTAAAAGTTCATTGGTAAAATGCTCCCCCTCTTTTTTTTAAGGTTTTTATTTGTGTTAGTGATTTCGCATCGTTTCTTATACTATTTCTATGATCGTTTTAAAAATATAAAATCTAGGTGATGCAATATTTTATTTGGAAGTTGAAGTTTGAAATGCTTATGTTAGCAATTGGATCAAAAGCGGAGAAGAATTATTGATACTGATTGAGAAGCATCTAATCTGATGATTAACTTTTTTATATTTCTTACAGTCTTTTGCCACATGTTATTGTTTCTTTAAAAAAGTATATTCCAAATATCAATGACTTCTCATTTGTTGGCGAAATGGAAAATGCTAAGAGTGCATATAAGGTGTACTAGAATTTATAAGAATTATTTTTAAAAAAGACTATAGCTTAGAAATGCAAAATTGAACCATGCTCACATGGTACATATCAAATAAGAATATTTATTTATTTTTGAAATTCAGTATGCCTATTCCTAGAGAAAAAATAAAGGGTATGACAATAAAATAATAAGATAGTGTTAGAGACATAAACAATTAAATTTATCATATGACAGAAAATCACATTTTTCAGTTCCTTTTCTCTAATTTAAAATTTAAAATGTATTTTTAATATTAACTCTTTTAATTCAATTTTGTTCAATATTCCTCTTTTTGACAAAAAAAAATTTCTTATAAGTCTTATGAATTATATTAGATGTACCCTGCCACGCATTGCTGTGGTCAGCCAAAGGGGAAAAAAAGAAAAAGCACACGTTTAGAATAAGTTTAATTTCACAACGCTTGAGGGTATACAATAGCTTTTGCCGTTCCATTGTCTGTTCAGAGATTTTCTGGTTGTCGACACTAGATCACACAATGTGAGCAACAATTCATGCCCATGTGAACAGCAATTCATTTTTAGATTCAAGCCTTACAATTCTAAAAAATTAGCCCGGAGACTTATTAATGGTGATTGAAAAAGCCAATCAAAATAGAAAATGCAATCACTTAAATTGAAATGGCATATCCGTTTGAATCATAAGAATGCGGATGAGGACAACTGGCATCTTCACGTTTGTAAGGTGCTATCAAGATTGCTGCTTTTACGTTTGCTAGATTGCTGCTTATTAATGTTTTTAATGCATACCACTTGCCGCTGCGAAGCTTTCGCCGTTGACATTTCGTCACATGGTAATTGGCATGCCGATTTTCGATCGCAATACGTACGTGATATCCCTGGCAAATTGAGTGAATTCAAGATCCTGTTGCATAATTAGCTGCTTCATCTGCTTCCATACTAGTATGGTCGGACTTGTATATAGCTGCACGCTTTGAATATTAGACTGAATAATATTGTTAAATTCGTAGACATCTTTGTTCTTAGAAATAAGAATAGTTCGTTCTGTCAGCCAATTGTGATTCTTTTAATTGTTTGAATATTGGGGATACTTTTTCAACCAATTTTTCTATTCACGTCACTAAGATACGGATGTTATGTGGAAACGAAATTCTTCTTGAGGTCAAATCAACTGATATATTTCTGTTCCCAGTTTCTAACAATCGATGTGAACATATATCAACTGACCAACTATTCTGAAACTGTACATGCATATTTGTAGTTAATTTTACGTTTTTATGAGTTGGCACAAAGTAGATTAGAAAAACATTTTGTCTGCAGATGTCGCTGAAGAAAATTACAGGTAATGTTACCCTGAAATCTCCGGCAAGCAATTTTAATGCATTATGCATTTTCGTTCTGATCTTTCCACGCAAATCTTGCAATGATCAATCAAAAGCCTCGAGTGATTATTTTCTACGCCATTGTACATTCATCCCAAATAATTTGCTTTGCTGTGAAACTTTCTTGATGCCAAATGCTTTGAAAATGCTGTACATGGATGTTTCAATAATTAGTATGTTCAATGCAGATTAGTATGCCAATTTCAAAGCAGAATAGGAAGTTCTTCCACTTGGTAGTAATATCCAACTATTCCGGAAGAGCAAGAGTCAGAGTTGTAGCGATCGTTCTAATTCTCTCGGAGAGAGCACCACGAAGTGTGGCGTGTGCTTCGTCTCCGTTAATCATCCAATTGCATTAGGGCTCAGCATTCCCGCCTGTCGGAGAGTGCGGAAGATTACAACCAGAGTAGCTCCAAGGGACTTGTTGGATGTAAAATAACGATATATTTTTGATAATAAATGTATAGTGATTGTTTCCAAACCCTTACATGGAGTCAGATCATGATAAATAATATTATAGATTAATCAACCTTTTCGGTGGTGACGACGGATTTTAATTCTAATCTATTTCGTTTTGGATATTTTTTTCCTTGTCAACATGGCTACAGCTTTCTTTGTCAACATAGCGAAAGCCGGATTCTGCATTTTGGTTTCATATGATCGACTCCACTTTCGAATTGGCTTCTCCGAAAGCTGCTACTGAAATCAAGACTAAAAACAATTACGTCGTGGCGCACTTACCTTCCGAAATTGCCAGTGTTGTGTGTGATTTAATAATTCAACCAGATTCCACGGATCCATATTCGGATCTCAAAACGAAAGTCATAGAACGCTGTTCAGAATCAAAGACACAAGAAATTCGACGACCTTTGGCTGGTGAATGCTTAGGTGATCAGAAGCCTAGTGAGTGCCACTGAATTATTAAATCACAAAATATCGATGATTCCTTGTAGTTTGAACTGTTTTATCAAGCAATGCCAGTACCTGTGTAAACTATTTTAGCCTCTATTTCACCGATTACTTCGGACAAGGCAGCAGATGTAGATGATAGAATTCTGGATATCAGTCTCACTTCAATCAGCACTATTTCTTCCGGAAGTGAATCCTGAGTCACAGGTGAACGTAACTTTTCACCTGTGAAGAAGTGTAAATCGAACATGGATTTGCTTCGAGACTAAATTATGGCAAGGAGGTGGCTGTCCTCCATCGTTCTCGCAGCCGATTTCGGTCGCCCAGCAGTACGCTCGTGCTTGCTCAAAATCACGGGACAATAAATACTGCTGGTATCATTTTCGATTCCAGGAGAAAGGTAAAAAGTGCATTCCGCCTTGCACTGCATAATATGTGTAATTTGTATTTGTAAATAATATTTTTGGTAAATTGTTAATGAAATATCCTACAATTACTAAACTGCCAGACCCTAAACAGCCTGTTAAGCATAATACTGTACATTATATCAATACCAGAGGTTCTCCTGTCTTAGCTAAGTCTCAGAGGTTAGCTCCAGACAGGTGACTATCGTGCACTTATACACAAACCAAACATCCCTGAAGACAAATATCCCAATAATTGTATTTGCTGATTTTACATCTGAACTGCATCGTAAACAAATGTTTAGTCACATCGATCTCGTCAAAGCATACCATCAAATTCCTACCAATCATCATGATGTGCATAAAATGGCAATATGCACTTTATTTGACCTTTTTTGAGAGCTTGCGAATGCAACCAGTAAGTCATCAACCTTCCAGCGCTTTATTGACGAGATCACTAGGGACTTATCATTTGTTTACGCTTTTGTTGTGACTTACTGGTTGCTTCTGAAAATGCAAACGATCACTTAAAACATTTAGATATCTTATTTTTTAAATTAAATGAACATGGTTTGTGTACAAATATTGAAAAATGTCAATTTGGACAATCTACAATTGAATTTCTGGGATACAAATTATTAGGGAAAGGAATTGAACCTTTATCTGATCGTGTAAAATGTATCCTAGAATTTTCCCTGACAGCTTTGACTCAATTCGCCATTATTTAGGACTTTTCCATTTTTATCGTCGTTGCATTCCTAAAGCTGCTGATATTCTAGAACTCATTGTAAAATTTCTTGAAGGGCACCAAAACAAAAAGAAGCATCCCAAATCTCCCAATTCTACTGAGCAATTACAGTGGAACGATGGAGCAACAATTTCCTTCAATGCTTCTAAAGAAAAAATTGCTAAAGCAACGCTATTAAGGGATCCCATATCTGGTGCTCAATTACGCTTGTGGTTAGATGCTTCGAACGCAGCTGTTGGCGCCTCCTTAAAGCAACTATCGAATAATCAGTGGGTACCAATAGCATTTTATTCTTTAAAATTAAGTAAATCTCAAAAGAATTGGTTTACTTATGACCGTGAACTATTTTCTATTTATTCCTCTACCAAAAGAATTCCGAAATATGCTTGAAGGTAGAACTTTTATCATTTACAATGACCAAAACCCTTCTTTACATATGCCTTCCATCAAAATACTGAAAAATGTAGTCCTCGCCAATTACGCCATTTGAATTACATATCCCAATTTTCTACTGATATTAGATATACTTAAGGTTCTGAAAATACTATTGTACTATCTCGAATTGAGATCGATGAAATATCCCCTACTATAATTGATTTTAAGGAATTCGCTTCTGCTCAATCAACTGACGAGGAACTGTAACAACTTTTAAAATCCAGTAACTCCTCCTTAAATATTGAGGAACAGTATTTCCCTCTTGAGGACATTCATCTGTATTGTGATATATCTCAAAAACAACCCTGATCTTCTGTTCCTAAATACATGCGGCAACTAATTTTTAAAACACTCCATTTTTTTCTCTCACCCAACAATTGCAGTCTCCATCGAATTAATCGATAAGCGATTCGTATGGCCTGGCATGCGCAAAGATATAAAATCTATGGTTCACAGCTGTGTTAAATGCCAACGAGCTAAAGTGACGTGACCTACAAAATCACCCATTGGCACATTTGCCCAACCAGATGCCCTATTTCCCACATACATATAGATTTTATAGGTCCTTTCCCTTCTTCTGAAGGCAACCAATTCTGCATGACCATCATTGATAGATTCACTAGATGGTCTAAGGTGATCCAAACGCCTGACATGACTGCAGAAATAACTGCTCGTACCTTGGTGCATGTTTTACAGATTTGGATGTCCAGTCACAATTACAACTGACCAAAGTACAAATTTCCAATCGAATCTGTTCAGAGAACTTACTCACCTGTTAGGCTGCAACAGAATTCGCAGAGCTTCCTATCCTCCTCAAGAGAATGGGATAATTGAGAGACTTCATAGGCATCTTGAAAGTGATCTTAAGGCATAAAACAACAGGTAATGGGCTGAAATACTTCCAATAGTACCATTAGGTTTGTGCTCAGCTCTTAAGGAAGATATTAAAGCTACCTGTGCACAATTTGTTTATGGCGCCACCTTACGATTATCCTCCGATCTTGTGACAAGCGGTTCTATCAACCATTAACTCCACTTATGTGACTAATTTAATGAACACAATGAGGTCTTTGAATACTGTTTACACAGCCCTTCATGGTACCCCAAAAGTTTATATCAATCCTTCATTGAAAAATTGTTCACATATTTTCTTATAATCAGATAAGGTTAATCCTCCGCTGACACCACTTTATACTAGACCCCACTTGGCTGTTAAAAGAAGCGATAAAAAATTTATCATTCATTTAAATGAAAAGCATAGTATAGGATCAATTGATCGATTAAAACCTGCTTATCTACCCGCAGACGATTATGATCAACCAGAACTTTCTCAATCTCAACCAATCCTTAAGAAGTTTTCTACTGTTCCACCAAACCCTACTAAACCATCCACTATCACTAGATGCGGCCGTACGGTCAGATTTCTATATCATCTTCTTACTGACTATATTATATAAATGCAACCTGTATTCTACTATTATTTTAAAATCAAATTGAATTTTGCATACATTATTATTCTCAATATTCTTGCATATATTATTATTCTCGATGCATTTGCATATTTTATTATTTTCATTCATTTTACATATCCTACCATTATCTATACGTTGCACCATGTCAATTTCGCATTGTATGAATCTGTTTTTCATACACCACCTTGACATTGCATCCTAATTTGTATGTATTGTATAATATGTCACCGTGATTTTCTCACTGGGGGCATACTCTGTAGTAGGGATGACGAATATTTTACGAGCGGTTATTACGTAACCAATATCATAAAGTCACAAATACCAGTGATCAATACTTTTCAAAGAGGGGTGTGATTCAAATCCTTGATACGATCTTGCTGGTGATATTTCGATTACAGGTTTTGGATCACGATAGAAAGTAACAATCGATACGATATCACTGAAATTTACCAGAGCGGTGAGTTCACTGGAAAGTATCAATCGATACGATCTGTTTAATGGAAGCTCTCGAACAAAACAGAAAAGAAGACATCTGTGAATGGATTGAAAAGTAAACGGACCGGTTATTGGAATTATCGTATCATTAAATTGCATATCACTGAAATTTATCGGAGCGGTGACTTCACAGGAAAGTGTGATGTCGCCACTCCACTTCATGAGAGTAACCTTGATTTTCCGATATTCACATTTGATGATGCACTATTCCATACAAATCTCCTTTTTAATTGCTTGTGACTTGACTTTGCATATATTCCGTTTTCTGCTGACGCCATCTATTAGTAGAATATCGAACTAAAGTAAACTATATAAAGAAATGACATATATATTTAATTCCAATTTTTCAGAAAATGGTTTACTCCAATAAAGAAATTGAATAAATAGTTTTGAAAAAAAATCAAATTGAAGAAGTAAGCTGCAATAGATAAATTAATTCAATCACACGTTATTTAAATTAGTAAATTAAGTATTAATTACAATTAATAAATTTTATATTTAATATTAAGTAATAATTTTTAATTAATAATATGATTGAAATAACAGATATTTGGAACAAATATTTAAACATAACAATAGCAAAATTATTTGTTATTCAAAAAATCGTGGATTATGCATCTCTACTAATTCTATCGGAGAGAGTGCGCCAAAGTGTGATGTGTGTTTCGTCTCCGTTAATCATTCAATCGCATTATGGCTCATCATTTCCGCCTCTCGGAGAGCGCGGAAGATTACAAACAGAGTAGCTCCGAGGGACAAGGTGCGCGATGTTTTTGGTTGTAAAATAAAGATATATTTTTGATAATAAATGTAGAGTGATTGCTGCCAAACCCTTACATGGAATCAGATCATGATAAATAATATTATGGATTAATCGACCTCTTCAGAGTTATGCCATTTTGGGATCAAATTGCGGCTAGAATAATTTTAATTAAGAATGTTTTATTAGTTTTTCCTAATGCATCTAAGATGAAGATATCTCTATACCTCCCCCGTCATCGACAGTTTGCATTATTTGATCGTAGTTGTCTATTTCCTCAAGTTTTAGCTTCGGAATATTTGATTGCAGATACGAAAAAAGATTACCGACATCTTTCCCACGACACGTTTCTGCATCGGACGAAGCAGCAGATTATTTCGGTAATGGCATTCCCAAATGATTGAGACCTTCGCGATTTCTAAGCACAAATATTCAATCATTACCAATGCGTCGCTGTATATTTCTGTCGTGAAATTAACGTCATTTGAATTACGATATTTCTGCCGTGTCTTGATTAAGATGTGTGGTGTACTTCTGCCTATTTCTTTCATTATGCCATATTATTGCCAACTTTCAATCCTCGTTTGCGTCGTACAAAGGATTTTCTACTCACATTTCATGTGTAATACGTAGAATTTCCGAATTAGCAGTGTTTCCACAAACGTATTCTTTTGATATAATATGAAAAATACAGTTAACATTGTAATTGGTGGAATCGGGGCTATTTGTTCCAAATTTTCTGCTGTGAAATAAACACATTGTCCATTTTTTAGAAGTTCTGCTAAGTAAGTAACAGTTGGAGTTTGCCCATGTATAGAAAATGAAAGACTTCATTATAAAGCTTCATTTCTGCTTATGTATCTCCCTGCCTGATATAGTGAGATTTCGTCGATATATAAAATTGCATTCCTATCTCTAGTTGCACGCCAAAAACTGCCATGTCATTGTCTTTATTCATATACTTGCAACTGTATTTAATCGATTTAATGGAGTTACATTATTCCATGTCTATATGCGCATTGCACTATTTTTATTGCAAAGGCGATCCACCGATAATATGGAATAACCCACCGATTATTTACTTCGATATCACCGTTTCGCATTTGTATGGTTACTAATTTGCCACCATCTTCTGCTGATCTTCTTTTGTATAAACCGTGTCTATCTTTTTCTGTAACTGGTTGTATCAAGTTGGATGGAATGTGAATGTAATGAACAGACCTGAATCCCCACCCCATCCCCCAGTGACGAGCATGCGCGAGTCCATCACATCATATATATCTCTTGCATTTGGCGTGTACTGCCTGTATATGTAGATGGGAAAATCGTTCATCTTTCAACTTAAGTTGTATTACCGTCATTTATAACTGTATGTCGCAAATAAAGATATTCTTCATAGTAAAGCTCAGTCCAATTCAAACTAATGAATATCAAAGGGGTTCCGTTTCGATTTTTGCATACACATGCATGATATATTTATGAAAAACTGACGCCATTTCAAAATGTCATTGTATTTATTTTCTCAAATTCAATCGAACTGCCAGGGCTGCCACTTTACGTGCTACAATTCAAAATTGGCATTATCATGTTGCGAAATATCAACCAGCCAAGAGTTGCAATGGCACGGGACTTGCAGCAAAAGAAGTTAATGGGGAACATCATAGAAGCAACAAACTTGGCAGGACCTTTCAAAGGTGGAGGTATCCTCATTCCTCGCATTCTTATTATTCCAACAGAAAATTGTTTCAATTAAGAACTGCATTTTCAAAGGGCTGTAACTAAAGCAACACTAGTCAGACTGACGTGTTATCATATGAGCGTACTTGAAACATTGGCGGTTTGTTGTTTGGAGAAAGAAAAAAAAATTAAAAATTTAACCGATAAATGGCTTTTCTATAAAATGCAGAAAAACCAGTTTGTTTTAAAAGACATGTTAATATTAAAAGATTAATTACAAGACCTAATATGCATACCGCACATTACATTTATGATAAAAAGGCAAGAAACATATAGTACCTATTATTTTGCATCTAATAGGGCAATTATGACTATAACATTGAAGGATCCTGCTATGCTTGTGAAATGTTTTTACAAGAATGGTGATTGCGTGGTAATTGCAATGAAAAAATTCCGGATATTAAAGGATTTAAAAAATGACTCTGGTCCGATAATTATATGCAGTTTGAAGAAGATGATTGATAAATTTGAAGAAATGGGTTCATTTGACATAAAAATTGATAGAGGGCGGAAAGCAATTACTTCGATATCAGTGGAGGATGTAGCGATAGCCTTACAAAAAGCGTCAAGGATTGCTTTGGAAATACCCTTTGCACAGGGAATTAAAAAAAGTTTTGAGATCACTCGTCAAATGGTTCGTAAAATTGTACGAAACATCCTGCAATACTATTCATTCAAATTCTATTAAGGATTTGTTTCTTCCTGACTTAGAAAAAACAGAAGCCATTTCTTGATCGAATGGAAGTGAGAAATGCATGACCCAGGAGCATTTTGTAGATAGACGAAGCCTATTTTCCATCCCCAAATTTCTGTCTATACTCAAAATTGCAGAATATGGGCAAGAGAGAACTCGTCCAAATACAAACATTGTCTTTTCATTCTTCAAAGGTCACTGTGTGGTGTGTTTTTACGGCAGCATACATCGTTTGTCCTTTCGTTTTCGAAGAAATTGGTCTTTCGGGCTCTATAGCCTGTATAGTCAATGAGACGAATTATGAATTTAGTTTGCGCAATCCACTCCGATATGTAGACAACTTAATTTTTATGCAAGACGGTATTCTCTGAAAATCGCAACACCAGTGAAGTAGCTGTTGAATCTGTATTTTGGAAATGACGAATTAATTAATCGCTATTTCCCAGTAGCTTGTCCAACATGATCATCTGACTTGAACCCTTGCAACTTTTGATTATGAGACTACCTAAAAGAGATAGTACACAGTGTCCGGCAGCTAACTTAAGTGAATTGGAAATACATATTCCACAATACATTCTCAATATTACCAATGAAATACTTTGATCTACTCTGGAACATGCTTTTTTTTTTCTTTGCACTTTCACATCGTAGGAGAAAACGGTCGATTGCATATCAAACATTTCTTAAGCAAATCGCCGCCAATTTCCTTATGTTTTTTTTTTTTTTTGCTTTTTCTTTTACTTTTTTCCCTATCCGCTGTTATCGAGGTGAACGGACTTTAAACAAAGAATGTCGCAACAACATGTCACGTCTTTTAACTTACCTCTTATGACGAGTGCAGCGCCATCTGTTTTGACCTAATTTTTCTGTCCCAAAAATATTTTCATTTCTTCATGTATCAGGTTATTCTGAAAGTGTAATTTTATTTATAACCACCTTATATATACAGTGGATATCATTTGTAGTGATTGTGTTCGAGTCAAAACATCCATCACATCCGCATGACTAGTACAACTAAAAAGTTTTAAGTAATGTAAGGACGCCAGAAAAAAAAATAGATCTTAAGATATCCTTCCTATTATTCATTCGTTTTAATTAAAAACAGAAAAATCTAAACAATGTATAGGACTGAAGAATATTTATTTGTATTTAATTTTTGATACTTAAAGAGTTGTTATGACTATCGAATGTGAGTTCTCAAGTGTTCGTTGAATAATCTTTTCATACAAATAATGTTAAGGCATAGATTCAACACGGTTTTAAAATGATTTTATTAAAGGCTTTAATCTTCTGACAAACAAAAATGCATTCGCAGATTCGTCTTTCACACAATCCTTCAGTGAACGTTTCATGTTCACACCCTTCCCACATTTTTTCATTTACTTATCAAAATGTTTTTCTTCTTGATTATAGATTTGTATCTCCTTTACATTTCAGCAACAATTTATAAATTTTTAACATATCTGCATTTTTCTTCTGACTTAGTCTGGGAAGATTTTTCTGCTGACTTAGTCTGGGAAGATGAGCACACTCTTTCAGGAGTTCGCATTTTCCGTTCGTACTCAACACGCAACATTTGCTTATAATGAAACAGACGATGCTCTTTTTTCAAAATCGTTAGCTCACTATTGGAAAAAGGTAAAACACTGCAGAGGGTAGAAGGAGACAGCTGATTTAGAGGAAACAACAAACTAGAGAGACCTTCTTTTCTCCTTTGATCATACCGCCGGTTTCCGGTTCGACCATCGAAATTCATCGTTGTAAGTGATTAATCACTAGAACCGGCGGATTTATAAATCTTAAGATACGAGAAATTTCTTCCACGCTATTTTGATTTTTACAATTGATTGATATTTACATCCATGATCACAACAGACAGCGATTAACAGTAATTTTGTTTAGGTATTGTGTTGCTAATTATTTCCACTTGACATCCATTAAATGCTTATAAAAATATTCAAAATTATTTTTTCCACAGAAGAATTGTCATTAGTTACTTTTCATTTTGCAATGATAATTCGCATTTAAAATTAGAAAATTTAAAATTGGAAATATTAAACACCTAGAAAAATTCACGTCAATTTAAAATTTAAACCAGCGGAAATAGTCTCCCCTAAACTTTCTCGTATGCTCTCTAATAAAGGTATTATCTTATAGAATGCCTTGCATGGCATTGGCATGCAGTAATTACGAAATATTTACCTTTGACGTGAATATTGCATTTTTACTGAATTGATGATGTTCATCCTTGGCGAGTGTTTTGAGATTAAAACCTGGCACGCGTTTAATATTATCCGAAAATGGAATTAGGGTTTGAGACACTGTTACAAACCTGCAATTCGGCTTCCCAGCATAGTTTGTTCCATCAATAGAAAGAAAGTTTTACAGTAATCTGAATGGGACTAGCGCGTCGGAGATCCCAGAGCTTGGCGACAAACTTGGCGACCATTTGGCGCCTTGGCGCCAAAATAGATAATACCCGAAACTTCGAGAATTTTCCCGATCCGTCCAGTAGGAACCGAGATACGCCTCGAACGTTCCTGATTGGTTGAGAGGCTTCTAGCCCCGCCTTCTGAGACCTATAAAAGGAAGCGGACGCCGCTGCCAGGGGGAGACGACGGAGTAGTCCGAAGACGGAGTGGAAAAGCCAGTAGTCAGAGTGGACGGAGTGGTCGAAGAAGAGTAAGCGGAATCGACGGAGCGAAATCAGTATTCCGAGTCGGAAGCGACTGAGTCAAGCTAGTGCTGAACTGAGCTGTGCGCTACTGTCTGCAGTAGATTCTGGTTGTATGCTACACGTCTCGGGTGAAGATAATCGTCTTCTGTGCTGTATATAGTTGTCGCTTTTGTGCTGTCCTGTGTGTCTTCGTGTAAATAAACGTCGTTGTTTTTATTCTACTTCTGCCTGCTAATTGAGCGTTCTACACACCATATCACTTCCACTATCCAAACGAACCCCGGCAGAAAATTTCGTAACAACACGTTTTTCTCAAACGATTGAAATAAAATGTGATATATTTAAGTCATTGCGTTTTTGAGTTATTGCATTTACATGTTTCTGAAATACAGATTGATAGACCATCAAACCCAAGTTGGAGACTCAAAATTTGATAGGTGTTATGTGTACCGAATTTTATCCATCTAATTCTCTTCGTTTTGTAACAAACACATTAAACAATATTCGAACAGCCGGACAGACATACTTTCTCTGAACGGATTTTCCACAAAACTTGGTAAAAATCTACAAATTTGATATAAAGACCTATACTAAATTTCATACATCTAGCACAAAACTTTTTTCATTATATTTGTCACAGACAGATGAACGGACATTTTTGTAGCATGTGTTTTTCAAACTCAGGGAGGTTTACAATGTGGAGATTATCCAAAATCATAAGTTCGGATTTTTTGACGATCGCAACATTTTCACTATACTATGTATGCGAAAAATTAAAAAATTAATTCAGTAATAGCAGTTTCAATTATTTTTTATAGTTATCTTGTTGCTGTTTTTCAAAGTTTTTAAAAATTTAGTTTTAATGCCCGACAGATTAAAATTTACTAGTTTATGATAATGTTACAAATAAATATGTTTAATAATATTCTCACTAGAAAAAGTGACCATAAATTTATAAGTAAACTAATTTATGGATAAACTGAAAAGGAATACAATTTTCTTCCCGGATGTGCGAAACAACAGCAATTAAAGAAATGAAATAATTACAAATTTGTATTATATGTAAATGAATTTGGGTGGTGACAGATCATGGTGATTCCGTAGCAAAATGAGGGAAGTCATTTATAAATAAAAGCTCTTTCTTTCAATGGATTTTTTTTTCCAAGGCTCAGTAAAGATTTAAAATTCTGTTATGAAGCCCTAACGCCACATTTATTACATTAAACTTTTTGCATTTTTAATTTGTTGCGATTTATTAACAGATAGATGGGTGATTATCCTATTGAAGGATTTTACCTTGCAATATGATTTAAATTTACAATTTTTATAATAATCCTACTCCAAATATCAATACTTTAAAAGATATATTGATATCTCTTATCTTTTTAGATTTGTTTTCTTTGTCTTTTTAGTTTTCTTCTCTTTATCTTTCTAGATTCTTTTCTATATTTTTTAAAAATTTTCTTTTTCTTTTTAGATTTTTTTTTTGTCTGTTATCTTTGTTATACTTATTTGCTTATTTTATCTTCCTATAAGATAAACATACATAGTTCTAAAAATAATTTTGGGAAGACAAGGAGAACTAAAGCATGGAAGTTTATAAAAAAATGTAAGATGGATTTTCTGACAGTTGCAGTCTTTTATGTCTGTGGGCTTTTTATGTGAAAAAGTAAAGAAAAATAAATACATAAACAATTAATTTTCCAATATTTTACGAATTATGATTAGCTGATTTTAGTAATTAAATATTGGGGAGGAGATCTAAAATAACATAACATAATGACTGGCTACGTAGAGGACTTGCATGCTTGCTATATATAAACTTATGTTACAGACATGCACAGAATCTTAGTATTCTCAAAAAGTTTTCAATTGCCTTTTCCATTTTTCAATCTTGCTAAACAGTTTTTACTGTTCCTCAGCAACGCTCAAATGAAGTCGGCAATTTCTTAGTTGTTTGCTAATTTTGATTTAGCTAAAAAAAGTTGTAAACAATTTTCTTTGATACATTTCGTGAGTTCATGGTATTATTTAAAGTATGAGGCAATAAGGATGCCGGAAGAAGTCTCTAATAACGCAGTGAAAGCAGATAAAAGCATTTTTAATTCCACATTATTTGAATAACCCAAAGAACAGAAAAATTATTACATCAATTTTCTTTGTAAATGAGATGTATCTGCTAACCAATTTCTGCCAAATGCATAATACTATAGATTTCTTTTTCTTTTTTCAAAGAACAAGTATACTTGTCACACTTATATGAATATTTTGAGAAAACATATCTTCAAAATCGATGGTGTAACGAGGGATGGAAAGGGGCAATGATGTTTCCATACTAGTTTTAGAGAACATTAAGAAGACAAAACGTTAATTTTTTCACATTTTGGAGCCAAATATGATAATGGAGGGAAGGAATGAATTATACCCTGACACACCTCCTAGGCCTACAAAGAAAAACATTATATTATTCCATGATGTTAAAACAACGGGGAATAATATAATTTCTGGAAAAATAGAATCGTGGGAAAATAGAGATCTCATAATTTAAATAGAGGACACATTTTTTCGGTGGTATAAGTTGAAGGTGAGATTTGAATATTATTTTCTGTCTCAAGATATGTATTAAATTACCATTTGATTCCTTTATGAAAAAAAAAACAAAAACAAAACCCGAACAAGTTTTGTCCTCTATTTTCAAGGTATTTTCTAATCGAAAGTGACAAAGATTATAGGAAAGATGACTCATACATTTTAAAATACTGTCATTTTTAACAATATCGATTATTCCATAAGATTTGGAATATATTCCTGTGCTTGGCGTATTTTTCGGTTTCAAAAGAAAAGAAGTAATTCTGATTTTCCAGCTATGAGTTATTATAATTACATAGATTATTAAAAGTATTCTTTTTACTGATTAGCTACTTGATAATGCATAATATTTGAAACTTTACGTCTGTTTTTTACACTCCCCCCCCCCTTTTCTCCATTTCCGCTTCAACAAATATTAAAACTGCTGCGGAAATTTGATTTAGAGTTTATCATATCATATTTCCATTCTGCAGAAAAGCTGGAATTTCATGTTCGTTTCATATCCAGAAAGAAATATATAATTTTTTTATGACAGCTATTTTTTTTAATTGTATGAGGGCCTTGATTTGGTGACCCGATAATGAAGTTTCAGATTTGGTCAAGAGGTTTCCCGAAAGCTGCTGCTAGAATGTCGTGAATCCTATAGCACAAGATAATGTACGATGTCTCCCCGTTGCTGTACGGTATTCAGCATGCAGGCCAACACCGCACCGTGTAGATATATTAACAACTTTTTTGGGCATTTTGTGCTAATAGGGAAAACTTTACAGGATGGGGATGATACTCAGATATTAAAATTACAGGTTTCTTCTTCAAATGGCTTTCGCGCTGCTTAAGAGACGTTTATTTACCTAAAGTTGTAATCATCTATTTAAAATATTTAAATCGTTACAAATCACCCTCGTTTAAATTCATATTTAATGATCTAATTTTAATAAATTTTTAATGATTTAATCATCATTATCTTCAGCACTATGATTCGGCAAAATGCATTAACATAAAGCTAGAATTAAAATAATCTTAAGTTTCTTTTAATTATCACTTTATCTATCGGAGATGATGTTTTATTACTTCTAAAGCGAAGACAAGTTTTGACATTGTGGTGAAAGCTTATAAGTCAGATAACAGCTACGGGGCACGAGTAATTACTTTTATCTTGTAGTCTTGTTACTAGGCTGCGAACCACAAAGTCCCAGGTTCTATTCTAGCTAATTCATTTTCCACATTGGTGACCTGGACGTCATGAGCAAAAAAACGCAACTTTCAACCCTCGTACAGCTGTTGTTGCGCCATCTACCCACAGCAACCCAAAGTCATCAGATTCACTTGACGCAGCAATACAAAGTCGCCTGACTCACTTGAGGCAACAGCAACCACTCACCCACACACGCTCGCCATAACGCTTGGAGCTACTTAAATGGGTACAGGCGCATTAGACTCAACAGCTAATACATCACCATTCAACAGCCATATCGTTCGTCTCCCCTCCCACTCACTGGAGGGAGAGTCTGTGGTGAAAGCTTATAAGCCAGATAACAGCTACGGAACACAAGTAATTACTTTTGTCTTGTGGTCTTGTTACTCGGCTGCGAATCATATGGTCCCAGGTTCTATTCTAGCCAATTCAACTTTCACAACATTTAGAGTCCTCATAATGGTCGAAGTTGTTCTTCCCACCAAACCAATTATAGGATATTTAATTGAAGTTAAAAAATATTTTTACTTCTTTATGCTACATGCTGAATAGACCTTCCTGTTAGATGAAGAAATAGTACAAATCCGATTGTACTGAGATATTTGCTATTGAATATTGGACTTTTTTCTGTCAATCTTTGTAATGAAAGTAAATTGTACAATTGCACTTTGATGACAAAAAGAGAATGTAATAATTGGATTTATTGTGAGGTCTTAGTTCATAAAAAAATGTGAAGAAAATTCAATATAACCAACCATTTTTTTTTTCGTTAAAAAGTAACCTATATAAACAGTACAAGTAAATCATACAACTGGTTTATATGACTAAAATTGCCTTCGATTGTAAGTTGATGTTAATGTCGTACAGCAGCCATTTGGCCGCTAAATGACTCGAATTTCAATGATTGCGAAACTACACGAGTTAACGAAAACAAATTGGCAATATTGAGTTTGCCGGTCGTTTCTATCTGTCAGTTCAAGATGTCTGCACCGTTGAGTGGAAATCCACACGTGTTTTTAGATATAAAAATAGGCGAAGAAAGAGGTATTGTTTAATTTCTAATGTTTTAGAAAATCCTATTGTAATCAAATTCTAGTAATGTCATTACTTACAGTTTCTATTGGTAAATATCTGGTGTTGGAAAGAGAGAAAGAAAGAAAAAAAATTTCGAAGTTGCTGAAATAATGTTTTTTAACAATCAGAAATATAAATACGATCTGAATTCTTAGTTTATCGTTGCATTATAATGTTATTTTCGTATGAAATGAAAAACATCTATAGTCAGAAGCATTTTCCCATTTAAAATCAATTACTTTTTTCTTTTCTTTATTTAGCCAAAGTAATAAACTAAAAAGTTGTTTTAAATTTATGTTTACAAAATAATATGACTATTGAGTCAGATGGTACGTAAAATAAATTAATATACAGTCTTTTATATGAAGTTAGGAAATATGAATTAGGCATTTCAAAGATTTGAGTGTTGTTTTCATGCTAATATTATGTTGCAATAGAATTTTAAGTATAATGTCTATTAGCGTAAAATGCCCAACAGCATTGTTACGATATTTCATCAATGTTTTCTGCTATTGAGATCTAACATTATGAAATACTAACAGAGTGTAAAACAAATGAAAGTTAGTAAATGGTAGATATTGCTTGATGGAATAAGGCAGGTAACTTTCTTTAAATTGAAAGTACTGAATTTAATACTCATGAAGCGATTATGAAATTATCTCCAAACGCTTCTAAACGTAATAATTCTGATTAATAATGCGATTAAAAAAACTTTTACATAAATTGTGGGAGTGATGAGAATGATTTCAGGTATTATTACTGTTTGATAAAACAAAATAATTTTGTGTCTTTAACTTGACCATATTTCTTCCCAACTGTTAAACACTACATTTTCTAAATTTTATTATTATTTTAAATTTTATGAATAGAATAAAAATACTTATTATTTGTATTAAGGTATATATAGTAGCTATATATATAGATAATTAAATTTTTTGCAAAAAATGTAAAGTTCTTTGGTAAGGAAAAATTTGTAGCAAGGATTTATTTTAACTATGGAAAGATTACTATTTTTTTTTATAGTTTGGACTGATTTTATTCATCACAATTCCATTTAAATTGGTTTCCATATTTTAAAATTTAGCTTTTTTTATGATGTGATAGTTGAAAATTCATTTTGATATTGATAATTAAATCTTCAAAAGCATTTTTGTACTGCAACTGATTCTTGGTATGGGAAAATTGTAGAAATTATCATTTAGTGTTTGATTAAAAGTACTATTATATAGATAATAAGTGAAAGTTTGTTTCTGTTATGTGGTTTTAGAGAAATTTGATCAGCAGTATGCAAGTGAAAAGAAAAATGATGAGATTTTAACTCAGAATCTTCCAAATATTTAATTATTTGAATTCATTTTATAGCATATTTTTAAAAAAGGAATTCAAAAATTGGTTTTTAAAAATCAAAAAATATTATAAAATAATGAAAGAAAAATACAAAATTTAAAATAACTATTGAAGAATCTTTATTTTATCATATTAGTTACTTAAAAATTAAATTGTTTTTGATTGTCATGTGTATGCATATTACATAGAAATGGAACTTTCTTACAGTTAAATAAGTGTAATTATTATTAAAAATATGGAAATATTCTGATTAGTTATGACTTCAGTGCAAAATTCTAAATATTTTTGAAGCAATAATAAATTGCAGCTTATAATGTTTTTTAGTAAATTTAAACTATTTTCATTAAAAATTTATATATTTTTCTTGGAATAAAAATATTAAAAATGCTTTTCAAATTTTGTATTTTTTTCTTTTATTTATAATTTTTTTATTCTAGTTGGCAGAATAATAATAGAATTATTTAAGGACATAGTACCTAAAACAGCAGAGAATTTCCGAGCATTATGTACAGGTGAAAAAGGGATAGGAAAGTATGGAAAGCCTTTGCATTATAAAGGCTCTTCTTTTCATCGAAGTAAGTTGTATCCATATTTTAAATTAAGATTAAAAAAAATTTTTTTTTGCAGCTACAGCAATATCTTGGCAATGTAAAAAAATATTTTGTATTTAAGTATATATTTATGATTTATTACATTTTGGTAATTTATATGATAATAAGTAGTTCAAAAAGGAGAAATACGGTTATTACCATAATATTGAAAACATCTTTCAGTTTCTGTATATGCAATATAATACAACTTTATCTGTTTTTCTAAATATTACTGTATATTTTTTATTTTAGTTCACAGATATTAAATTTGGAACCTAAAATTTAAAAAATTAAGAATTATTTATTATTTTTTCCTATTGATGACTGTACGGTATTGTATATAGTGTTATTTTAGCTTTGAGGAACAGTGCTACTTTATATATTGATTTAGATTGCCTGTGAAGTGCAAATATATAGAAACAATCAGGAATTCTGATATAAATTTACTTAAAAAATTATTGACAGATTTTATATATAAAATAATTTACAATTCAATCTCGATGATTCAATATTCATATGCAGAGCCTTGGGCATCATTTTGACAATAGATGACTTCAAGCTAAAAACTGGCTTCCAACAAAAAGGTGCTAGATAATATATGTCTAATATATGTTAAATGCACCAAGGTTAAATATCCTTTTGATAGTAGGATTTGGAGATGGTGTGCTGATTTGGTTTCATACTTACTTATTTAACAGTGATCTAAAATAATGTAAACTATTTAAAGTTGCCCTTGCTGATTTTCAAGATTGAATGTTTATCTTACTGAATTGAATCCCAAATGTACAGAATTCAAATAATGTAGTTGATATTTTTAAACTGAGCTGCTACCAATTTTGTTTTAAGTGTTCTAAAATTTAGTGAAGTGTAACAAATTTGTTAATCAAAAGAATATAGAAGCTGAAGATTTAAAATATGTGCAGATTTGGTGTGTGGTATTAGCATAAAGTGTAAATATTGTCTCTATGAAGCAAGGAGTTTAGAATTTTCTATAAAGGTATAGTATGAAATGACTTTCATAAAGTAAGGGGGCAGGTATTCATTTGTCATGTGATAATCCCCTTCTGATCACTAAATTAAAGAATAATTGGTGCATGAAGTAAATATGTTAGCTTAATTAATTTGTATTATTTAGTTGTTGCTTCTGAAGATGAATCTCAATATTTATGTTCAAAAGAAAAACTTATCCAGTTTGGACAAATCCTGTTAATTGTTTTAAATTTAGAGAATACAGCCATTGTGCCAAGTGAGAATAGATACATTTTGAAATGCTGTTGTTTTGTTTTGCCTTGCAAAAATTTAATTACTTTGGAACTGTGCTTAGCAAGCATAATTCATTCCTGTATCTTGTTAAGTTAAAAAAATTTTCATAGGAATTCTTGCAAAATAGGATAATACATTCCATTCTAAAAATTACCTGAACAGATTTATTATTATTATGTAATTTATCATTTATATTGCATGCTTCTGTAAGAAAATTATTTTGTTACATTTCAAAATTTGACAAATTGAGACAGACCATTATTGTTAAATGAATTTGTAGTTTATTTCGCGATTGCCTTATAAGAATGATGCTTCTCAATTTACGATGTAATAATTTCTCATACTTTTAGCATCTCCTTATTTTACTAGAAGATTGTTGCTCTGCTGGGTCTGTTATTTCCTCCTATTTTGACTGAATCTCCTCCACAGTGTTTTGCTCTATTACAGAATATAGACCTATGAGTTCATCAATAGTTTTGACTATGTTCCTCCAGCAGTTCATCAGTATCATTGTGACCCACCTTTGGCCTCATAATCTTGTCAATTAAGCTTATATAACACTAGCTCAAATGCTTTAAAGTCACTTTCAATCACACTATCCAGCCAAAATTTCTTCCATGTATGGGTTTATTTCAAACAAAATATAAGAGTTCAACTTAATAATAATAATAATCCTTATATAAGAAGATATAAGGTTTCATTTCAAACAAGTGCTCAACACAGACAATCTAGCATATAATGATATTCTAGTGTCTCCTTGTCACCCATTCTGCAAAACATTGCCCATTATGCTGTATTTTGACTGTATTTCATATATATATATATTCTTTTATGTATTATCTATCAAATCTCCTTTTTCTCTCTCTCTCTTTTTTTTTTTCCCAAGAAGAAAATTTTACATTTTATTCTATATTAGCCCTTAAATGCTTAGCAAGTATGAAGGAAACTCTTTCCAAAATATTTAAATTTTACATTTTCAAAAATATTTTTTCTGTTAATTGCTTTTACAATGTTAATTATCTTGATTTTTTCCCTTTTTTTTATAGTAATTCGTAGATTTATGGTTCAAGGAGGAGATTTTATCAAAGGAAATGGTCAAGGTTCTGAGAGTATTTATGGTGAATGTTTTGAAGATGAAAATTTCACCTTAAAAGTAATATATATATGAATTATCATTCATTTTTCAACTTTTATTTATTTACTGCAATCTTAAATAGTTTTTAAAAATAAAATTACTTCTTTTCGAAATTTATTTTTCAAAAAGTTATTTTTTTAGATTTTTGTCTTTATTAATATTTGTATGGATATAGATAATATCATAGAAAGGTTCTTAAATTTTATGGTCCTGAATTTTTTACTTTTCCAGAGCTATATGCAATAATTTTTGCTTTTAAAAACAATTTTAACTTCTTAAATTAATTAGGTAGATTGCATTTGATATCTGCATGGTAATTTTATACATGCTTGCAATAATTTTTTAGCATATTTATATGTGGGATACATTTTTTAAAAATTTTATCATGCATGTTGCAAAAGTTATTCAAGCCATTTTTGGTGCAGGCTGTTTAACTTAGAGCTGTCAAATCTTTCATGTATTAGGTGTTTATTAAGAAAAGGTTTTTTAATAATCAATTTGACATTTTTCTTTATAAATTTGGATAATATTATAGAATTAATTGTTTTTATGCTTCTTTAAAATTAGAAAAATGTTCTACTAATGTTATCTTCATATAATTTTTTTCTAATTTTAATAAACTTTTATCTCTGTTTTAAGTTCAGAATATTTTTTACTATTTTATTTGCTGAATTTATATGGACTTGTATTGGTATTAAATTTTTATGTGCGTGCATATTATTATTGTAACTAGGAATATTTTTTTTAAAGAAAAAAAAATGTAATTGAGTCATTCTATAATGTTTCAGACTAGATGGTCAAATTTTCTTTATTATATTAGTGATGATTATTTTAAATTAATTTTTTTTTGTAGCATGATCAGCCAGGTCTTTTTAGTATGGCTAATAGTGGTCCCAACACTAATGGCTGTCAATTTTTTATCACTACTGTTCCTACACCACATTTAGACAACAAACATGTTGTGTTTGGAAGAGTGAAGAAAGGAATGGGAGTTGTGAATGAGTTAGAGAACACCATCACAGAAAATGATGAACCTTTAGAAGTGAGTAAATAGGAAAATAGCAGGGGAAGGGGGCAGCATCTTTAGATTTATAGTAATGTCAGCTTCTTATAGATAATTAAGGGTTTTTTTAATAGTTTAAACGTAAGATTAAGTTAGTGATTTCTTCTTATTTATTGCATGCTTGATATTTTAGATAATTCCTTGTATGCAAATCTTGGAATCATGGAAATCTCTTGTGATCTTTTTTTAAATGTTAACATAAAATTATTCACATTGCTATGGTATGAAATAACAGTCATAGTTCAAAAATTCACTAAAATAATTATATAATTTTTTAAAAATTAAGAATAAGTTTTTATATTATGAAAAAAATTACTGTAATAGACGTTTTTTGATAAATATGTAATGTCAACTTATGTACATTACATTTTCATTAAAATCTTGGTAAAAGCAGATTTCTAAAAAAATCACATTGGAAATTTCAAGTCAAAAATATTATGTATATACATGAAAAATGTTTCAAACACTTGAGTATCAACATATAATATATTGTACTTTAGCAAATTATTATAATATAAATAACAAAATGGTGTTGTTCTTAAATTTATATTTAAGAAAGTTGAAAAAAAGATATTTCTTATGTCTTTTTAATGATTTATCACTTGGCATTTAATTAGTCCTATTTAAATTATAATGATTAAAAAATAAATTCATGAAAAAGGTTTGATTAGTGTATATTCACTTAGCTTTTAAAGAATCTGATAAGGATATTAATAAATAATTGATGTTAATATTAAAAAATATTCTAAATTAGTGAAAAGGATTTTAGAAATTGGAATTAGTGAGAAAAAAATAGCCTTAGATCAAAGTTTTTACATTGTTATAAAGATGTGTGCGTATATTTTAATTTGATCTCTGTAATAATTATTATTTCCAAATAAATTAATTTTGGTTTATTATTTTTATGCATAAAATTTTACTTTATTCCATAACATGACTTGTAGTAGATGTTCTTTGTATTTCCAGAAATATAAAGAATGTCGACCACACACACAAAAACTTTTTTGATAGAGTGGAGGCAATAGATTTGTTGCAACAATAAGCAAAACACAGCTTTTGCCTTTTTGATGATTTTTTTTATATATTATCTAGTATTTGACTTTTAAATTGATACTAATTGCATGTAATGTTTCATTAAAACTTTTTTTCATTAGCCTTGTATAATTGAAAACTGTGGAGAAATTGAACCTGGTGAAGACTTTGGGCTAAATGAATGTGATGGAACTGAAGATACTTATGCACCATTTCCAGATGATTGTGAATTGGATTTTAAAGATGTAAGTATGAACTTTCTGATCTACATATGTAGAGAGAGGCAGTAAATTTTGTGGTATTTTTAAAAAGAAGCTTTCTTTCTTATTTTTTTGTTAAGTGATGAATGATTTTGTTGAGTGAGTTAACTTTTAAGTGAGGAATGATTTATTTCTGATATATTTTGAAATGATGAATACCAGGCTTCTAAGAAATATTTTTAAATGATTATTTTGAAAAATCTTTCTATATATTAGAAAAATTATTCCAGATTTTCTATCAATTGAATAAAAATGTGATACTATTACTTATGCAAATTTTTATATTGCACTGGAGTTTTGAAAAGCAATGAAAATCAGTTTATATCATGGTTATCATGTAACATTTCATAATAACCTTATTTCAGCAAAATCATACTAGACTTATTTCAACTGCTTTATTTCTCACATTCCGTTATAGATCGTGCTTAATCTAGAAGAACAAAAACTTTTGATAAGTTTTTGAATCCTAGTATTTTTTTTATTATCATTCCTATATGAAGCAATATAAATCATTTTATAATTTTTAACATTAATAAATTATTATTAACAAAATTCTGTAATTTAGGTTTAGCATATTTTTAACAGATAATTCAGTATTATATTTGATTATTTAATGTACTTGATCAATCTATTAATATTGCATTAGTATATGGTCAGGCATTTGTTAAAGCTATTTAAGAGGTTTTTAGCTAGCACTGGCTTAAATTACTATGAGACTAAGAATATTTTATTGTTTTATCAAGTAAAATGAAAATTATATAATGCAAATCATACTTTCAATTATAATTAATCATTAGTTGTAAAATATAATTGATTAGTTACATTCAATTAAAATAACAGGCTTTCTTTTTGCTTCTCTTATTGCTTAATGATATAAATAAAATGCTTAATGATATCATAAAATGATATAAATCTTATTTATTCTTTTTTAACTTAATTTGTCAATTGTATTCATGCAAATTATCAGTCAAACTGTAAATACTTCCCCAGTAACTAAGCAGTGGTAATATTATTTCTGAATAAATGCTAGTTTTCTTTTGCACAAATGGATGGAGGAGTGTGTGTGTGTTTTATCGTTAATAGAATTTTGCAAATTTTAAAATTTATTAATTTCTTTATAAGAAACAAAGGCATGTAGATCATAATTATTCACTTTTGGATAAATAACCATTATATATATTAAATAACTGTGGTTTACTTTCATAATTATTTAACTAATAGTTATGTCTTGAAATGTTTAAATAAATGAAATTTTAGTCTATTTATATTATTCACCAGAGGAGTAAAATTGAAAGGAAATATTAATTATTCATTTTGATTATTTATATACCTAATCTACATGAATTTGTCATATGCGATGAGACATGCTGACAGTTCTAATATTGTTGACCCCCTCCCCATCAATATTTTACATTGATGATTCTTCCACCTTCCTATGAATGTTGAAAGTTCTTCCTAGAAATTAGAAAAATGATTGAATGCTTATTTGCAGAAAATGATTTTTTAAGCAGTGATATATTGTAGATTAGTAGGTGTTTCATTCCATATAAAAATTCTTTGGTGGTTCAATTAATTTAATGGAGTTATCCAAAACTAGATAATATGAATCTACATAGTTCTTTGGCTTGGTCCAGATTGTGCTTTAATGCAGTTCAGTTTCAAATAAATATTTTAAGTTATAAGTAATCTTAAAATTTTCAGTTAATTTTAAACTTCAATATTTTATTCTTATAATTAAAACAGAAATAAGAAATAAAATCAAGCATTAAATCACTTTAATAATTAAATAATTATGTTTCATTAAATAATTGAGTTTCAAGCCTTAGCAGAATGCTACCAAGTCATTACTTGATGTTTACAAGATTTGTGTTACATAATGCAATAACCAGCCAAGTTCGTTGCTTATTTAAATAATTTGCAAATTTAAATATGTTTAATTGCTTGATGGCTTTCTGCAATTGATCACACAATTAAAACATCTTCTAAATTTGCTTATTATTTTTGAAAATAATATCAGATGTAATTGTAGTATCTCATATATGAAAACCTTTTTTCAGATTGATCATATACTCTGGGTTGCTGAACAAGTTAAACTGTCAGGAAATGGTTTTTTCAGAAAAGAGGATTATGTTACTGCCAATATGAAATATAAAAAAGCATTAAGGTGCATTTGATTTGCTTATTTTTTTTCTTTTTAGTTGTAAGAAGGAGTTATTTTTTACTAATTTTTCTGTTGTGTATGTTTTCTTATTTTAATGTAGTGAACTTACAGGTATCTTAACAAGTTGCATGAAGTAAATGAAGTGGATGCAGAGCTAGAAAAACGTTTAAATGCTGTTGTCTTACCTTGCATTTTAAATAGGTATATTGATTTGATTATTTGAAAGTCATTATAGTTAATTCTTTTGAATATATTATTTCTCCCATCCTTTTATTTTCCTCACTTGAAATATTTTTATTTATAAATCGAAAATCACAAATAACAGGAATTTAATATATGAAATTCTACTTCATTTCTGTTTGTTAGTCACATTGCAGATACACAGTAAATAAATTTAAAAAAAACCTTATGATGTGTAGTTATTAGATTATTCTGAAATGGCTTTAGCAGATTTAAAAGCAAATGAAATTCATAAATAGAATATCAGTAAATGATATTATATGTAATGAAACTCTATTTGAGATTTTAATTTCATGGAACTCTTCTAGTGACTCTGAAATGAACCTTCAAGACTCCTTACTATATAGAAATCGACAACATTCACATGTTGTGCAACTATTTATGGCTGTCTGCTTTCTTTCAGCTTTAGTTTCTACCTAGTGTAGAGTTTTGTATCTTATAATCAAAATTAAATTGAGTTCATTTCTTATAATTTTCTTGAAATAAAATTGATTAAAACATAGATAAATCATAATTTTCAGTATCTGCAAAAAATATATTTATTTATTTATTATTATTATTTTGCTGTATTGATGCTTAGTTATTAGTAAAGACGAAAAATGCACAGAGACAGTTATATTGAGTTGTTTTAATGGTTTCAAGTATATATTTTGGGATTTGTATTTCATTGATTTGATAAATATGAGTAGTAGTGCATTAGTATTAAATGAAGGAAATGTGAAAATTCATCAAAATTACAGATGGCCAAATCCATTTATTTTACAGATTTTATGCCAAATAACATATTAGTTATTTTCAATCCTTACTGAATAATTTTGAGTTAAGTCATTGATATTTATCTGATTTAAATTTATCCTCTGCATTTTTATGTCTAAAATATAAAGTTTTGTGGTCTTTTAATTTAAAAAAAAAGTTTAATGCGAGTAGGAGTAGTAGAGTGCTGCAGTAAGAATAGGAATCTTTTACTAATGACTATCAAATCGTTGAAATTATATAGTATATTTCCTTGGTATCCTTTTCCCAATTTTGTATTACTGTATGTATTAAATTTTATACCACATGTCTGAACTGGCAGTTAATAATGATCCAGTCTTGCATTTATGTTTATATTTTTTTCATATATGACCAAACATGATTTATTTTACAGTGTGATGAAATTCATAACTTAATTTTTTTGCAGGATGTTTTAAATGGTAACGAAAGGCAGTTATAAGTTAGCCTTATTTGTTACTAATTTTATTGCTTTGTAATTCATATCCCTTAATTTCTATGAGATCTCCTAAATTTCATTATAAAAAAGAATACGTTCTGCTATTTATAGCCTACTAACAATATAACCCAATTTCTAACCCATAATAATCTAAGATTTGGCATTTTTCGTCTTGAAATATAAATTTAAATCCTTTGGAGATTCTTCACAAAATTAAGTAAATATATTATTTGTTTTTTTCTGAAATCTGCTTTGCCAATAATGCGTTGAAGACTGAAGTTTAATTACACTATTTTGCACATTTCATTATTTTTTTGTATTTATATTGACATGAATTTAGATTTTGAAACAAAAATGGAAAAAAATCTCGGAAACTTTTATTAGTGACTTTTACTATAACTTAAGCATTTTTCTAGAATTCTTATTCTTTAACCATTCCTGATTAAACTTCTATTTTTAATATCCATTCAGAATCCTTGTTATCTTTGTATTCTTATTGAAAAATATTTTTTAAATAAAAAAAATTAGATGGCAAAAAATTGATATAATTGAAAAAATAATTTTTGAATTTTAAGATGTAAAAATAAATTTTGATATTATGGTATTTTCAGAAATTATCATGAGAAAATACCAAAATTTCACTTACTTTTTAATTAAAAGGTCAAAAAATTGCTTCGAGATGCCCATTTCTGTACACCAAAGTATATATGTGCCAAGGTTGGTAAATCTAGATCAAATGGTTTAACTTATAGAGCATTAACATACACACAATCATAAATTCATCTTGTAAGTATAGATTAATTTATTAAGTTTGTTTTATATTAAACCCAAAAAGATTGGTAGGTGCAACAATACTTCTTGGTTTTGGGTTGGAGTTTACTTGATTCCACTAAGGAATCGTTGTGTAAATAGGTTTAGTGCACATTAAATAAATTGTGGCAGTCTAATCCCAAATAGAATATAATTAAGCTTTTTTGCCAAATCAGCTAATTTTCTTTAACATTGCATACATGTTCTGAATGGATTTCATCAAAAATTAAATTGATTGATAGATGCTCACACACTAGATTCTAATATAATTTTATTATAAAGTTGTGGGACGGCTTTCAATTAACTAAGCTATAGATTTATTTTATCTACAAAAGCTTAAAATAATTTTATTTCAGTTTTTTTCCCCTTTTACTTTTTTTCTCTCGTGCTCAAACTAAACCTTCAGCATAGAAATCATAGAAATAAATTTTAATGTAAATTGTTTTATTATGTGTACTTATATAATTGTTAGAAGTGTTTAGACATTTTAAAGTAAATTCAGTTGTAGTTAAATATAAAGCTCTATATATAGGAAGATTAGTCATGTTGCTCAAAATGATAATTTTAAGTTTTTAGATTGTAAATTATGTAATCCATGACTGTCTTAAAGATAAAGGTTGGAGACATGCTACCTAACATATGGTATTTGTGTAAAGAGAGTGTAGTTTATTGGATGGTAAAAAATCATTCAAAGATAATTAAAATGTAGCTATTAGATTGAGAGGTGTAGAAAACAAGAATTTATTTCTAATGCATGGTTAAATGAATCATATAAGTGTGTATATTCAATTTTTTAAGATTATTTTTAGAAAATTTAATTTTAGAATTGAATATTCAGTGTATTTATAATGCTTATGTTAAAATTTTGTTGCAGTGCTGCTTGTAAATTAAAGTTAAAATTATATGATAGAGCTCTTGAGGATTGTGATGAGGTAAGTGTTCTTAAAAAAGTTTTTTTATCCAATGTACTTTTGTTTTTAAATCTTAAATATATTTGCATGAAAAAAAAAGTGTTTTACCTGATGTTTTTAATATGGATATCAATTATAGTATTAATCTAAATTATCCTAATCCTAATTTTCCTATAATTATCCTGTGCCTATTTTTAGATTATGATGTCTCTTTTACACTCTCTTTATATACATACAACTGTTTCATTTGTGTTGAAATTTTGATATATAGCTTGTGCAGTGAATACAAAATTTCTTTTCTACATAATAAATTTTTGTAATTTTTCATTTAATTAAAACAATGCTTCAGAATTTATTTCATTTATCATTATTTTCTTGTAGGCTTTAGATATTGAAGCTAAGAATCCTAAAGCATTATATAGGAGAGGTCAAGCCTTCCATGGGAAAGGGGATTATGAAAGGAGTCTGGTAAAGCTTTGATTCATTCCTTCCCACCTCCTTTATAATATTCAAAACCATCATATTTTGTCCTTCAAAATGTTAAAGAATAAAATGCTGAAAGTGAATATAAATTAATTTTAGCTACATTCATAGATAAAAAAATGAGTTTGAGAGAGAAAATAAAATCATTAATATATTAGTTTTTGTAAATTTACCCTTTGAGTAAATTTGATGGCTAAGATTTATCATGCATTTTTTTTGTTTGTTTGCTTAAGTTATAAATGTTGATTAAATTTGTCAAACAAACTTACAAAATCTGCTGACTTTATATATTGTTCCATGTATTAGCAAATTAAATCTGTCTTAAATGTAAAAACATCCAAAGATTAAAATTAAAAAAAAAAATAAGAATCGTATTTATTACATGCTTTGAAAAGCTGGAGACATTTAAAATTCAACTAAAATTGTTTAAAATAGTGTATTAATTTTTAGTTCTACATCATTGCTCTTTACTTGGTAAATATGCCTGACTTATCTTAATCAAATAAAATTCTCTATTTCAAACAGTTTTTTTAAACAATAATTAAAAAGAAAAATCTTAAAAGTCTTTTTAATTGCTGTAATTCTGAAAGTTATGGCATAATTTTTTAAAAATCTAATATTCCAATCTATATTATTTTTAAAAAAATCTGCATAATTCTCTAAAAATAAATTTTGCAAATCAAATAATTATGATTTTACTTCTAAATTCATATGTGTGTGTATTTATTTTAAACTAAAAAATAGCTTAGATTAGTTTTATCTGGCATTTTTTTTTTCTGCTAAATTATTTTCTCACTTTTTTGCTTATATGAAATATTTAATTTTTAATGAATGTATCAATAAAAATGGAAGTACAAAGAATAATAGGTTAGGCATTATTACTGCAAAGTATTATAAATTTTTATATATTTTTAAAAATTTGTTTTACTGTGATATTTTTTCTTTCTCCCTCAGGCTGATTTACATGAAGCTCTCAGATTAGCTCCAAATGATAAGTGTAAGTAAATCTGTTAGGAATTATTAGAGGAGATAGATATAATGATTTACTAGATTATTTTGTTGTACTTCAGTAACTTATTATCAGATTCATCACCAAAATCTATAGTTAGTTGCAAATGACAAATAAGTA